>JAJQOW010000452.1:0-112704 GCA_037975125.1 Latrodectus hesperus | reverse complement strand
TTTTCATTCAGAAGAGATTGATGTGGCTATAAATGCATTTTTTTCATCTATTCGAATAAATGAATGGCTTGAGGCATTTAATCTGTGAAAAATTCGTCTTCAAAAGTGCATTGATTCTGGAGGAGACTACTTTGAACACACCTAAAATTTTGTAAGTTTAACTTTAAAAATCTAGTTGTATCTCAAAAATTTCAGAGTGACCCTCGTATACTATGTTTAATGTAAGAACGTGGTAACTTCATTAAATGACTTGAAAATTCCAATCAATATTTTCAGTTAAAATCGCTTATTAAAGTTTTTGGTTTGTAAATTTGACTTTAAAATAATGAAAGGTAATTATTCATTAAATAAATATGACTTGGTAATTAGTTTAAATAATTTTAATGTTTTAAAATCTATTTTGAAATAAAGCTTTGTTTGTTTTTACTGCTAAAACCAAATTCTTATTAACTTTATAAATTTATAATTCATTTAAGATTTTCTAAATTTTTAATTTGAATTTAATTGCTTAAAAAATAAATATCCAGTATTTATAATTCATTTGACCATAACTAGTTTTTACATATATGATATTTAGTAAACACATATGTGTATATGTATATATTTTTCCTTTCAGATAAAATAATTACAATTTGAAATGCTTCATGAAATTCATCGAGAAAAAATATTTGAACTTATATAGAAAATGTTTAAAACAAAATAACTTTTAGTGATGAAAAATAGAACATCTATTGTTCTATTCTATAACAGAATTTATTTCTCTAAGTATCCAAAATATGCTGCTTTCGATGATACATTGGTAGTATAAAACCTGTATTTTTTGCATACTTGAAGGCGAATTTCAAAATATTCTCATAATAGTATTAAACTTTTATATAAGCATTATTTTCTAACAATGTCGCAATGACTTAAGGACACCAAAATTTACAATTCCTTACATAATTTGAATATCTTGATTTTTAATGGTAGAAAATGAAACATGTTGTACATGCATTTCCAAGTTTCTTTATTGCATGTGAATAAGATGTTTTAAATTATTTTAATGCCAAAAACATTTAGTTGAAATTTTGCAGAGAAAGGATTTTTTTATATAAAAATGGAAGAAAAATCTCGTTATTTTGATATTTGTTTAATGATTGCACACACACGCACATGATCCAAAAGAAAGAAATTAAAATTTATATTTTACAAAATGTGCAGTATTGCTTATGTCTTTTATTATATTGTAGTTTTCTATCTAGTATTTTTAAAAATCATTTTACTTGCAATGTATTTGAATATTAGTATGTATGATACAAAAGCAGTTTCAAAATTTTTTGTTGTAATTTATAAAAAAAAATCATTAATTTAGTTTCACCTGTTTTTCAGCTATAATTGATTGATTCAAAAATGATTTAACATTAAAAATAAATTTACTTATGCATATATATATATATTTTTATTTAATGTTTAACAATCCATTTTGTAAATTATGTAAGATAAGGGCTAATCTATTTCATAACAAAGAAAAAATCCAAAATTATTTTGTATTTGTTTCCTTGTATATCAATAATTTATCATTTTTGCCACATTCTTATAAAAAATTTTAAAAACTACTATAGATAATCATTAATTTAGTAAATTCAATTATGAAGTTTTCATTAATTAATGAGTACCATTTTTTTAACAAATTACACTTGCTTTAAATTACACAATAAAAAGTTCTTTTAATTTAACATAAATGATTATTCGCTTTATTACAGATAGATTTGGAATTTGATATCCAGAGGCTGTTTGTTTTCTTAGTAAATATCCTGCATTCAATATGCTCCAAGAATATCATCATATGTTAAAAAACTTGTCCAATAATATGGAATAAATATTTGAGAATTCAGTATGATAGTATTTTTTTAGGCTGAATATTATTTTAATACAGAATATAATTACGTAGATATCTGATTCCTTGCAGCTTCATTTTTTTAATAAATAATGCTTTATTTTTTTGTATTAAATTTTATATAGACACTAATGAGAATACAAATATTATAGAAATTTTAGTTATTATGCTTTTTTTTTCGAATTAGAGGGAGATCTTTAGAAGAAAAACAACGCTCAAAAGTAGTCAACATTTGCTTTGCTGTGGTCAAAAGCAAGACCTGAATATGAAATATTTTTATCTGTGGATAGTGGATTTATTGATGTCTGATATGCAAGATTAAAAAGCGTTCAATATTTTATATAAATGTCATCATGTGTTTAATGTTAAGTATAATGACAAACTTACTGTATTTTATGCTTTCATGGACTATATATGATTTGTAAATTAAAAAATGGTTCAGGTTAAACAACACATTCTTACTTTAATCGATCAAGATCTAAATTTTGCAAAATACAAGCATTAAAATTCATATTATCTTTTTTATTCTTATTTTAATATATTCTTATGTTGCTTTATTAAACTGACAGCTCAATACAATTAGATTCCAATATTAATTTGACATCATAAACATAAGAATTTCTGTATACATATTTTTATTTAATTTTTTTCTGTATTAAAAAATTGAATAAATGTTTTTTGTATAATCTTGCATTTTATTTTTAATTTCATTCTTAGTTTCACTGAAGTTATTTCAGTTTAAACTGAACTTGGAAAGCATATCATAAAATAAGATTTATTTGCAAAAACATAAGTCAGTTTTGTTCAACAGAATAATCTGTAAATATTTGTCTTTATCCTCCTGTAACTTCAAAAAAGCATATTATCAATATTCAAAAATAAATATTTAGCTATATTATAAATAAATGATTTTTTCAAAAGAACTTAAATTATATTTACTTATATAAAATATTTATGTATTTTTTAAATTGTGTACAATTTGTTGTACTAACAATATTTGTAAAAGTTAATTTTGTACTTAATGGGCCCATAGTAAAATACGCTGAAAAATAAGTAGTGTGACGATTTTTTCTTGAGAGTGCTACACACACACACACATGTAAAACTAAATAGATATAAATAATGTAATAAATGGCTGAACAATTTGCTTTATGATGTATTTATATATAATTTAAAAACCACTATAATAGTCCAAATCAATTAAAATGTCATATTCAATTGTACTGTTATATTATTGAATAAAGAAATCATATTTTTATATTGTAATTGTCAAAAAAAAAAATCCTTAAAATAAATAATTCAAAACCTAATTTCTGCACTAAATTGTCAATATAAAAAAATCAGCAATACTTAAATAAAGGATTGAAATTCACTCTTTTTTCTATCTAATTTACCTTTTTATAGTTTAAAAAGGTTGTTACTCCTCTTAAAAATTGTTGTTACTCCCCTTAAAAGGAGTAGTTTACCCGCATCCTTCAAAAGAGTGAATTTCTATCTTTAAGATTGGTTGAGTTTTGTGAAAATAAAATTTCACTCCTTCTGAGTAAAATCCACTCGATTTTTTTAAGAGTGTATATAAAACTACTAATCTTTTTGAATCAAAATAATTTCAACTGAAAATCTGAAATTAAATTAATATTTGTGACAGGATTTTTGAAAATGCATAGAAATTCAGTATTTTTAATTGAAATTCTACTAAAATTACACTTGAACAAATATTTTTGTTATTGTTTATTTGATTCAAAATAACATTCATTAATGTTTACTTTAGTCATAAATCCATTATAAAAATCTAAGGCAGTGATTTTTCCTTTGTTTGGTATTCTAATAGAAGTGACTCCACACCAGCCATCCTAAAAAAATACAAGAAAAAAAATAATTCATATATTTACCAGCAAAAAACTAGTTAAAAATAATAAATTACAATACTTAAAGCTAACTTTTTTGCATTTAACAAAGATAAATATAAACCAACCTATAGGAATAAAAAAATTAATATTTCTATTTGAAACATAAAATATTAAAGTATTTTTTAAATGATTTTTTCAGTATGAAATAAAATAAATGATAGAAAATAAAAAAAGTAGCTTTCAATTCTATTTGATTATTAACATTAAATAATAGCAAATAACTTTGCCTGAAATCTTAAAATTCTTATTTAGTTGAAGATATATTTTAAGCCTTTACACTTGTATATATTTGCACTTTATACATTTACTCCCCACAAGAAATCGTGACACACAAATATTTCGTCCATTGAATGCATTCAGTTGGCTTACTTGTTTCAATCTCAATATTGAACATAGGTTGAAGAAATCTGAGATACAAAGTTGCTATTTTATTACTTTCTGTTTTGTAATTTTCTCATTCATGTATTTTCCATGGATGACTTATAGAAATACCAACTTTTTTAACTTAAACAATAAATCCATATTTAATTTCGATCAGTATCATTTTAAAATATTGGTGAATTTTTATGACTATATTTTACCAATCCTTTATAGTAAAACCTAGGAGTTACCAACACTTCCTATTAAAAAATCAAAACGATGGATCAATTTTGATAAGATTTTCCATTCACAGATAAATTCTATGCACCGTTTCCCAAAAATGTTAAAATATACTTTACTTTTTTAATTGATAAATTGTAAAAGTAATTAAAGTATTTAACAGTATAGAGAGAATGATTCTTATCAAATTATATTTCAGAGTTGCACAAAATTAAGAAAAATGTAATATCATACCAGTTTACAAATAAGATCCTACATGAAAAAGCTGAACTAATGGGCAATTATCTCAATAACCACTGAAAAGATTTCAGTGCTTTTTAATAATAATTTTAGCAATAGTTAGAAAGCTAAACTGACAATTAAAAAAATAAAATTATGTTATATCATTTTGAATAACAAAGTAGACTAGCTGATTTGCAAAAACACAATTGCATTACAATTTTCTTTTAACATTTTTTTGAACAATTGCATTTCCTGAGTTTTTGTCTCTCCACTATAGAATATTTTTTATTTCTTAACATATACTTATTTCTTCTGCATAAGTTTTGATATTTAAAAAAATTTACATGCAAAGCTAAAATGATTTCTTATGTATAATGATTTTAATTTATCAAATTGAGTATCAAGAATGTAAAACTTGCCATTGTTAATATCTATAACAATGGCTATTACTGATCTTGGAGCACTTTCAAACTAAAAATATCAGGTTTATTTAAGTTTTGTCCTAGAGTAGGTTCAAAAAGATTTTAATAGGTGAAATCTTCATTTTCTTTTGAATGTTTCTTAAGTCCTCCCTCAATTGCCCCTCAAAGCACTTTCATAATTTAAGCAATGTTGATAATGATCCTCATTGTATCATTATCAACATATACTTTTTGTTTAGGAATGCAAATTAGCAAAGAAGTGTGCTGAAAAGGTGTATTTGTGCAAGGCAATTAATCTACTTTGTAAAAGGTGCTGCAAGCAAACTTTCCTTATTTCAAATTGCAATAACACAAAAAGAAGTAAAGATAATGAGGAGGGCGTGGTCTCATTCAAAAGAGGAGACCATAAATTTGTGTGACATTGTGGTTCAATCGCATCATGCATTGGAATGCATTTAACATAGAGGCCTATTTTTCAAGTGGTTGTTCAACTCTGTGCACTTTCTGTACCCGCTTTAATATTGGGACCTGTACCAGAATGGAAATCTACTCTTTTATGTTTGACAATGTTCAAGGGAAATGGGTTCCATGCAGAAAAGAAGAGTCGGAGTCACTTTTGAGATCATGCGGCATTTGAAGCACAAACACGAGTCAGCCCTTGGAATTTGAAATCCTTCCATGATGCAAATTTTGACCAATAAACTTTTTCATTCATAAAAGCAGGTCATTGGGCAAAAATTTTATGAATGTAACTTTATTGCTCAAAGAAATGCATGTGAAGCACTTCAGGCATGTTCCTCAAGTGCTCCTCAAGACATGTCTTTTTCAGTGATGAGACTCATTTGACTCAATTTGTCAATAAGCAAAATTTGCACTCCTGGACTGTGTGTGACGACAACTCCCAAGAACTCCATCACAGGCCTTTGTAAGTCACCGTATGGTAAGCAATATCATCAGTTGGAATTATGGGTTAATGGTTTTTCGATGAAAATAAACAGACTATCATTGAAACTTTAAACCATTATTCAACATGCAAGAAGATTTTTTTGCCACATATTGATGAAATGCACTTTTTGAAAGTATGGTTTCAGCAGAACAGAACAACAACCTATATTTCCAGGCATTGTTGGTTGTGCTGCAAAATTACTTCCCCAAGTGTCTCATTTCAATGAAATTCACTTTAGAGTGGCCAGCCCATTCTCCCAATTTGGACCTACATGATTTCTTTTTGTGGGAGTATTTAAAGTCGCATGTCTATACTAACCATCCACAAACTTTGGAAGATCTGAAAATTAACATTCAAAGAGAAATGGCCAATATACCTACCAATGTGCTGGAGACAATGATGAGAAACAGCAGAATTTGGTTCACCCAGTGCATCCACAAGGGGGCATCACTTACCAAGTATATTTAAAACTATGTAAATTAAAACTTTAAATATGTAACTTTTTATGAAAAAATAAAAAAAGATATTTAATAATTTTTGAGTTATTGGAATACAAAATAAGGAAGTTAGCTTGCAGCCCAATATATTTTAAAATCCCATAACAGTTAACTTTGTTGTAACTCATAATAAGTAGTATAGGTGGTAAGATAATAGAAGAATTGATAATACTAAATAAGTTGAAAATCAATTCTGCTCTTTTTTGTTGGGAAAAAGAAAAACTTCAAATATGTAGTTCCATTAAAGCTATCAATTTCTGGTAAAATGACAGCACTTGCATCAGTACTTTTCATAAATAATTAAAAAAAATATTTGAAATTATAATACTTTTCTTTATTCAATTAGAACTAAATTTATGTTTATATAAGCCTATATTAACTTAGGTTTAATATGCAGGGGACTATAGAATTAATAGAAATACAAGTAATACAAGACATTTAGGAATGTGCTTCATAAGTATTAAAATATATATCTAACTCCTACTTTTTTAATACCTATCACTGTAAAAAATTTATATTTTAATAATATGGAGTAATTTTAGTGAAGTTATATTATGCCTTGGAATTTTTTCAAATGTATAAAATATCAAGCTTTATGATATTTAAAAAAGTCAAATTATAGGAGCCTAATAAGACACAGAACTGTGAGTGAAATATCACAGCTTTCAAGTGTTACTAAAGGTGTAGCATTTAAAGCCGATAATAGCATACACACAATAAGGAAGATAAGTTTCGCAATGCAAAATAGATAGTATGAAGCAGATTATGATGTCTAAGAAATGATTGCAGAATTCAACCAGCATCAGGATTTTCTAGTTGTAATACAGTGAGGTTCAGTTTAGTTACTTCCATTAACAGAACATTTATGGCACAGCAGCAATTTTGAAGTTATTTGTAACAGATGTTAATGCTAAATGCTATCTGTTGTTGTTTCTAATCCCAGATGGTGTATCAACACATCTTCATAAAACCAAAAATTCCTAAAAAATCTAAAAACACATATGGGTACTTTAAAATTTTGGAAGCCGTAAAATCTAAACACTTGAGAATATGGCCAGGGGAGACCCATTCATTCCAATCCAATGACACTCTGGAAAGTTCCTCTCTCCCTGAATATATGTAAGGGATTTGATGTGGCCATTCAAAAAGTGTGACAGAGCTATACGCCAAGCCAAGCTGGTTCTACCAATGGTCTTTTACCAAAGTACCAAGTATATTCAGGAGGGACTCTCCAAAGTGCATTCTGTTATAGTCTATTTCACAGCATTCAATCCGAAATTGGTATTTTTCAGAGGAATCTCTCTTATCATTTACACAATATCTCCATGAAAAGTGGTAGAATACTCATCTAAACACTTGCATAATTTGATTCTCGGCATACCTGTAAATATAGTACTTGTCTATTATTTTGATAAATATGAAAATTTTATTGACTTGGTAATGAATTTTATAAACTGGTACAAATAACAAAGATGAGCCTTGCATCATACCATTAATGCACATTTTCTATAAAGCAGTATAGATTTAGTGAAATATTTTTTAGCAGAAAATAGATTATTAATTTATAGAGATTTATTTTTAGGAATTGTTGAATTAGCATTGGCTGGCAAATTATTACAAGATCAAGAAAATAAGTTCACACAATGCTTTAGCAAATTTGATTAACTTGCACAAAAGGTATACTTAAAAGTAAATTAATTTCAAATTAACAAAAAAGTCATTACCTTACACTTGACGAAAAGAATTTTTCGTTTTTTATGAAAGTAACAATATCCTGGAGATACAGAATGGGAAATCAGAGATGCTAGATTCACAGATTCAACTTCTTTTAATTCAATATATTTTAAAATGGTAACCTTCATCCCTTTCCAAAAAGTGTAAACATCAAACTAATAGAAATGGAAATTATAATTCTATCAAAATATTCTAAACATACCAAATAATCTAAAGATTTATTGAAACTTTTCAAAATATTCAAACAGATAAATACATTTATTAAGCATAAATACTGAGAATATTTATATTTTTTATTATATCATTATTTAATTTTAAATTTCATATTTGTACTTCAGATGAAATCTGTACTTTTAATTTCATAAAAAACAACATAAATATCTATTTTCAGTTATACACAAATGCATATTTTTATTCAATCTTCAGTAATACAAGTATTTTAAATGGCTAAAGGTAAATTCAAATCAGCAAGTAAATGTGTTATGAGATTTACATAACTATTATCCTAACACAATGTGTAACTTTTAACATTATGTAAAAAAGAAAGCGAAACAACAAATTAAAATTTTAATTCAATTTAAGACATTGTAAAAAAGTGCTAATTATTTCCAACATAAAAAAATATTTATTGAATTTAGCTTCACTTTAAACTTTATCATAGCTATAACAAAATTTTATCATTAAATAATATGAAATGCAACTGTAAGTTATAAAAATTAATGCATATCAAAACCTTCGTTTAAATGATAATTTAAAGTTTTATTTGAAAATAAGATATTAAAAAGTCTTGATTTATAATCAAAACACAATTATTTTAAGACAAATTCTATTATACAATCTTGCAGATATTTTAAATGATTTTCTTAGAAAACATTTGCAAGACATTTGCAAATACAGAATAAAATATTTGTATTGCTCATTCAGAAAAATTACATACAGCCAAGTTTAGCAATATTGTTTATCTTGATAAAATTAATTTGAAAAGTTTTATTTTTAAATATAATATTAACAATAACTAACCTAAAATATTTTTTGCATCAATTTTATTATTATAATCATAGATATTCTTATGTAATAAATAGTGATGAAACAGAATAATATTTATAAATGTTAACAATATACCAAAAAAATGCTTTTAGTTATTTACTTACAATTTTATTAAAAGCCCTGAACTTTCTTATAATTGTAGTTGATGTCTCTTGATCCCAATCAATGCAACATTGATGGGGCTTAATTTTTCGAGCTAAATAATGACATTTTTATAAAGGTTATATACATGTTAATAACAACAAAAATTAATTTCAAATATTATTAAAAAAATTATAGATCTTCATTTTTATTTAAAATATATATATTTTAACAATTTTCATGATTTAATACATTTAATTTACTACAAAAAATTTAACCTTGCTGATAAAAAAAACATAATAATCAAGCATTTACTTGCGATTAAGATACAAAAACAACACTCTCTTTTCCTTAATAATTAAACAAATAATCTTAGTTTTTAAGTCACTTATTATTTTAAAATAAAATATAGTTTAATTGTTATAGATTGAAGAGTTCCTTCAAGTATTATCTTAAAAAATCCTTGTTGTACATCCTTTATCATTTATTTATCTTTACTTAAATGATAAGTCATTAAATTTTTGTTTCAGAAAAATCATTGGCTTATTAGAAAAAACCCAATGGAAACAGATCATAATACCAATGATTAAAATTCATGTATATATTTTAATGCTAACAGAAGTAAAATATTCAGAGGCAAATAGGTGCAGCTTGTCCTTTTTGACCTTGCGTCAGAAAACCCAATCAGAGGCAAATACTTTTCTCTCTACAAGGATTTTCATTATTTAATGAAATAACATGAATAAAAATAACACATAAGTAAATATATATAGTAATGAGTTTAATATGTTCTTCACAAATGCAAATTCTTCAAAATAACTATTTCACAAGATGTATATAACTCAATGCTTCATGGATAGCAACTTTTTTAAGAACAGAAAGAATTTCTGAATAATGATTCAAACATACATTTATAACAGTTAAGTGCTCCTGCTAACAAACATTTTCTACTAAAAAAAAAAAATCTTGAATCTTTTTATGTGGTAAATTGTTTATTTTATCTATTTTTATTTATATTTTTTTACATTATTTCAATGCATTTTTTTTATATTATTATATAGTACGAAAAAATATTATCCTTTTATCACAATATTATCCTAATTTATAATAGTGTATTAATGATATCATTATCCATTAAGATTTGCTTTCTGAATGTAAAAATAATGAACAGTTGAAAATATACCAAATACACATTTGGTAAAATTTCTGTTTTATTGATTTGGAGTAGTTACGAACATATGTATATATGTGGTTTTATTATCTTTGAATAAAAATCTAAAAAGTTGTTTCTGTGTGTGCTTTTAAAATATATATATATATATATATATATATATATATATATATATAT
Organism: Latrodectus hesperus; assembly: GCA_037975125.1. NCBI lineage: Eukaryota > Metazoa > Arthropoda > Arachnida > Araneae > Theridiidae > Latrodectus > Latrodectus hesperus. The sequence continues at coordinate 102,021 of JAJQOW010000452.1, read as the reverse complement.
ATATATATATATATATATATATATATATATAATTATTTAGAATTTTAAAATATAAATTATTTTCATTTGAAATTTTAAATAACTAATGCAGAATAATTAATAATATATAACTTCTAAATAATTTACATTTTAAATAGCAATTATTGTATCAAATTCTAGGCTACTCGAAAATGATAAAAAGATTTTAAAGCAATAATAAAACTAAAAATACAGATACAAATGATAAAATATACTATGATGCACACATGGGTGAATGCAAACATTTCTGAGCTCAACTTTAAAAATCAATGAACTAAGTTTCCTTGCATAATTTTCACAGATGCTAATCAAAAATATCATGTTTATTTTATAGTAATTTCCTGCAAACTATAAAATTGGTATATATTCAAATATACACATATTTCAGATATTTACCAATAATAGAATCATACATTTTTAATACCAATATAAATACATTTTTAAAAATTTCTGAAAAATGTTTGTTTAAAAAATATTTTAATGTATTTCTATTATTTATTATATTAGTTTCATTTTCTTTTTATTTGTTAACAAACCTTTAATTCCATGAACAATATCCTGTCCCATATCCAAATTTATTCAGAAACTCAATAGTGGAATTTAATCTGCTTAGAAAACTGTTACAGTTATTATGAAACAACTATAATTTGATCAATTACATTGTTTATGGAAGAAACATACCTATAAATTAAAGGCTATACAAAAAAAATGAAAAATTGAATTATTCCAGTGTTCAAGACTAAAAAAAGTATATTATTTGACATATTTTTTAAAGCTGAGCATTAAAATATTGAATTCTTAATATTCATTGAGCAGGTTATAAATTTTACAGATAATTAAAGCATCACAAATTAAAATTTTTTTTAAGAAATGCTTTAAAATTATCTGAAATAAAGTATTGACATTAACCACAAAGCAATAAAATAAATTTTTTCACAAGTGAAAGTTTAAATTTATGAAAATATTATTTTAAAATATACGTTTTAATATTTACTTAAAGCTTGTTAACAGAAATTCCTTTTTTACATTATGAATATATGCATTTGGATAATATTTTTTTCAGTTCATATTCACAGATTAACTAAGCAAATTAATATAAAGAATCATTCGTTTATAACAGTAAGTTATCCATACCATATGTCACACCTTCAACTGGTTGGGGATAACTTGAATCTAAGTACTCTGGTAAATTTTTTAAAGTTCTCAAAACCTAGAAAGGAGATACTTTAAAAATTCAATGAAAGTCATGCTACTATTTTTGAAAATATTCAAAATATGATTCATTTATCAGTACTAATAATAAAACACTAAGAAACAATAGAGAATTTTATAATTACTAAAAAAGAGATTATTCATTCAAAAAACTCAGTCTAGTATAAATTATATGAACAGCATATAAATGAATGATACAACACATTTTTAAATCAAATACAAATGGATATACTAAAATGAATAATAACCTTAAATAGGTTTTGTATATTTTATCATGTGACCATGCTTTTCCTTGTTCAACCACTCTATAGATTTTTGTTTGTACTGGCTAATTCCTTCAGACTCAACAGTTCGAGTACAATTTCAATTATTCAAGATGAGTGCTGAACCCAAGAACTCTATAATAGTATTCAGAAATGCTTACAGAACTTTACCTAAATATAGACTTGATACTTATTTATGATGAGTCTAAGCAAGCTCTTATATTCTTGCATTATGTAGGGCAAATTTAAATTGATTTCAAAAACAAAAGTGAAATACTTGAGTGAATGCCTTGAAATTTTAAAGTTTCTTAAGTTAAAAGAAAATTTTCTGTACAGAAAAAGATTTAAGTACCTACTATAATTTCTATAAACTAAGAATAATAATTTAAATTTATAGTATGAGTGATAAATATTTAGTAGAAGATTGCATTTATTCTTCATAATTAAGAGAATTATTTTAGAATTAAGAATACTATGCAAAAAATTTTTTAACTTTCCACAATAATTTGTTGCAATTACAATAATTCACTAAAAACAAATGATAACATATTCTTATATAAACATAAGAAACATTAAAGGTGTACACAAGAAATAAATAATCTTAAATAAAATATCAAAGAAAAAATATCTTAAAAAGTTTAAAAAGCTTTACAAAAAATTAATGTTTAAGTAATTCAAACTTGCTCCACTTTGAAGACCTTATGATTCAATTAAATAACAAGATCTCAAAAAGATCCATGAAAAATAATGGGTCTTTTTAAATGTATATCCCACACAATCAAATATAAATCAAAAGCATCCATATTTAAGAAGAAAAAAAAGATCTTCATGAAATGAAAAATAAGTGGCTCAGTATAGTCAAGTGGTAAAACTATGCTTTTTCAATGGAAAGTCTAGGTTCAGTTTGGTTTGGTTGTTGATCAACAATCATATTTTGCACACAAGGTTAATTAGACCAGGATTTATGGTTTAACGTGGATTCCAAACCAATACAAACATTTATGCCCAAGATAGCATTTAAATCAACAAACTGTTGAAACGAAAGCAAAAGCACTAACCATTCTGCTCTCAACTTGGATTGAGAAGTCTAGGGTTCATTCCCAGCAACCCTTGAACAACGGGTGATGGGGAGCAAGTTTCCCTTTATGCATGCAGATCAATTGTGTTGGTGCATAGGGGTTTTTAAAATTTTCTTCTTTGTGACACACGATTAGAGGCCACTAAAAGTCCACCCAAAGTCAATAGGCAGTAGATATTCAAATGGCTTTTAACAGTTACACTATTTAGTATGCAGAATCAAAATTGAAACACCAAATTTTATTCAAAATATAAATAGTTTAAAAATTATTTCTATATTACATCACTTTACGACTTCAAAAATTGTTCTTATACAAAAATTTTAATATCTTCAAGGATAGTAAAATAAATATTAGTTAGGTAAAATTTAAAATTAACATATTTATTTAGTTAAATTTTTCAAACACACTACTATTATTTTCTTTAGGATAGGCAAAATATAATGCATTCACCATGAACATGTTCAAGCTGATATTTGTTTCAACAGTTTATGGGATTGATACCCATCTCAAACTTGGATGTTCAATATAAGCCATAAATTGGAGTCTACAATTAGTGTTAACGTGCAAACAAAAAAAATTTTTAATGTTGGGTGACAAAGAAATTAATCCTTCCATGAAAGCTCTTAAACAAAAGTACAGTATTGCAAAAGGACTAAAATTAAATAAATTTTCTCAGTTAAAATTAAATCATTTACCATATCTGCAGCTAATTGACTCAGTTCCTTGATCAAGTCATTTGAAGTGAACCCATCTGGTATTCTGTAAGTTTCTTGCAGTAGTATTTTACCTACATCGAATCTAAAAACAAAACAACAGTTTAAAGTAAATATATATATAAAAAATAATGTAAAATATATTGCTTTCCTTTTGTGAGTCAGTTTTTAGTTTTCATAATGAACTTTGCTTTTTGTTGAATTTGAAAATCATTAAATGGGGTTAGAATGCATGTGAAATGCTTAACTGAATATTATAAAAAGTTATTAATAATGTTAAATAACAAATTACATTCAATATTTTAAAAAAATTTAGTTTTATTGTAGTTAGATATTATCAATACAAAAAATTTTCCATCTTTGAATATCTTATTACACATTTTATAACATGCGTAATATATAATATGTATACAAGTAAATTGAAAGACTTTGCATGAACATACTTGTTAGGAGACACTTGGGTAATGGTAACACCAGTTTCAGGATCACCATTTAATATAGTGTGGAAAATGGGAGCTGCACCTCTCCATCGTGGCAATAAGCTTGGATGAGCATTGATGATTCCACTAAAGAAAAATTCTCTATTAGAAAATAATATTCAGTTTTAAAAACAGTAAAATCTTGTAATATATATATATATTATAATGGCAGGCTCTGGGTGACAACAAGGCTGAAAACTGCTACTCATTTATCGTTACCTGGCGGGCACCTGTGAACCAAGTCATAGAAGCGAGTAGCATTACCCACGCCATACTGCCAAAAACCTTTTTATAGGGTGGGGCACATTCATACATCATCACAGAAGAAAGGACAAAGAAACATAGAGAGAAGGAAACAACAATGCCCAAGCCAAGATTAGAACCTGGGACCAACAGCCTAGGAGTTACGAATGCTAACCACTTAACTATTGGTTGACAATCTCATAGTAAAGAATATATTAAGATTATTTTACACTTGCCAACTAAAATTATTAAAATAATTCCTTTTAATATTGATAAGGACTAAATAGAAATTTTCTCAAATTCAGATAAAAAACTGAATTTACATTATATGAAGTATTTTACATTGATTACTATAACACTACATATTGTACAACATAACAGCTTTTGTAAAAAATAATGAAAGATGGATGTGCACCAGCATGTTTCCCGGTATCTAAACTTTGTTGGGCTCTACCAGTTAGAGGAACCAGTTGGGTGTTTTAGAAGCAAGGATCAAGAAGGTCCCCAAGTATATTAACATGATCTGCCACACCCAGAGGTATCATTTTAATTGAAGGACATTGAAACCACAACCTATTGAACATGCTCGAGCCAACACCCTCTAGAATACAAGGTCTGCTGGCTGAAACAAAAACAGGTCATGACGTCACTGTAGTAGTAGAGTGGTAGAAACCAGTCAATGCCACTGCTATCAATAACAACAACGTGCAATGTGGTGTGATGTGTGTTGACTGTTGGATAAATCAATTTAATGAAGGTAAGTTAATCATTCTCACATTACATACTTTAAAATGAATGTTGTCCAGTACTAATTAACTCATCATATGTTGAACATTGTTATCATTTAAAAAATTTGAACTACTTAGCTGTATTTTTTAACATGTAAACTTGACATAATCTAATATGTTTTTCATGATCTGCTCGTGATGATTACAATCAATTAATATAAATGTAATAATCATACGATACAGATAACATGTAAACTTTAAAGTGCTTGTGATTAACTGATGTACTTTATTTAAGTGCAATAAGAATACACAAAAAGATACAAATATTTAATTGTAAACTTGTTAATGATCAAATGAACAATAATTAAGTATAATATAAATTTAATTTTGTTAAAAAATATAATCCATGCTACTATAAGTATACAAAAATTAAGTTGCTACATTTAAAATTATTATTGATAATTTATTTCTATTGTTCATTAGCATGTATTTGTAAACTTTAATCAATTATATTGCTCACACTTTAATTTTACATAGAAAGAAAGTATGTGTGATTAGAAATATAATTTTTCTTCTTTATATAAAATATATAATTAATAAAAAATTTGTAAATGTTTAAATATTGGCCCAGTTATTGTGAATGTTAAACATTGATATATACTTATTAGATTTGTGCTTTAGCTCAATAGAAATCAATTTGAATAACATCTCCTTTTTGAAGAATTTCTTTTGTTTTGGCTGTTAAATCTTTAAGCCATTGCCAAATTGTATAACTGATTTCTTAAACAATCTTGATGCTTATAAAAAAAAGGCTAATATATTTAAAAAATATATTTAAAATATTTCTTTACAGAGTTTCGACAAAGCTAAAGAATGAATTCTTTAAATATTGTTATTAATTTAAATCAATATGAATATGTAACTGGGCAATTTTTTTATTACTCATCTAACAGAAATGTTAAATGAAAATAAGTATAATGTATGTAATGTATATAATTTTAGGTTTATGAAGCTGACTTCGAGACTAGAGAAGTATTAAGGAAGGACAAAATCCAAGAAGGAATTGATACAAGAACTTGAAATTGTGCAGGTCTCTCTCTGGACAACTAGATGAGCTATGCGGATTTTGTCAGGAAGGAAATTTCTCAATCCTCTTCTAGTCTATGATTATTTGAAGAACTGTGGGCTCGTAGACCTGGTCTAGCCTGCTGCTAGATCGGGGGTAATAAGTCAAAAACAACAAAACAGTTCCAATAATTTTTCGAAGCTGCCTCTTGTGCTACAGAAGCAATGTGCCTGAACAAAAAATTCATCCATAAAACAACAAAAATTAGGGAAAGAAATACTCGCTCTGACATTTGAAAAAAGTTGACTCTCCTCTGAACAGTATATTCAAATATACTTATAAATTACATTTCAACTGCATTATTATGTCAGATTTTTAAATAACATAAAGCATTGAAAAGCTTTGGAATTAAGTCTCTAACCATCACATTTTCTCAAATGATTTATCATTATATTCAGGTATGAGATTTTTTTGTTCACACACAGTGCCTAATATTCTAATGATATTTTAATGAACAAACTTTTGAGTATATTACTTTAACTGTAATTTGGAAAACTTTTGATTTAAATTAAATTTCAAAGTTATTTTTATAATAGATTTTTAAAAGTGTGCAACAAAGTCATATATATATATATATATATACATATATATATATATATATATATATATATATATATATATATATAAAATAAACATTCAAATAAATAATGTTAAATATTAGTGAGGTTTTACTGCATATCTATCTATCTATATATTTTTTTTCACCAGTTAACTATTTGTTATTTCTATGTGATAACTTACAAAACAACATTAGTAACCAAGCAAACATTTTATTTAATGTTATATTAAAATTTTATTTATTACTGATTTGACATTTTCTAATGATACTTTTTTCTCTATAAAATCAAATTATGAATCAATATTATTAAATTGATGTAGTATTAAAGTTTTAAATTGAGAAATTGAATCAAAATTATTAAATTGATTCAGTAATAAAGCTTTAAATAGAGCATCGTTGAAATTAATTAACATTCTATTTATTTAATATTTTGTAAAGAAAACTTACATTCATATTTCTCTTTCAAGTTCAAATTAATAGAAGATAATGATTGTGTGTTTGAAATTTTTAATGACCCTGTCGTATTCCAAAATGCCATAAAAAATTTGTTTTGGTTTGTATGTTATCCTTATACTTTGAGGTTAAAATCCTAGCAAGGCTATGTTTGTTTATAAAATGCTCACTTGTGTTTAAAATGAAATGAAGTTATACCTGTTAAAAAATACTCTCAATGGATATGTCACTTGTGATTTTAATTAATTTTTTCATATTCATTTTCTAATGAGTTTTAAAGATTTACTTTTTCTTGAACTAAAGATGTGACGATGGTTATTTTTTAAGAAAATTTATATTCGCGTATTCCTCTGTCATGTTTAAATTAATTGCAGGTTAATTACTGTGTGAATATATGTATTCAATCCTCTGCATTGGTATTAAAATCTTAGCAAAGTAATGTCTGTATTTATATGCTCATATTATATATTATTTATAAAAAAATATAGCCCAACTATATGATGGTATGCTAATTTTAAAATCTGATAAATAGCACATTTAAAAAATCTTACATTATCACTGGTAATTTTTGAACCATTTTTTGATTAGTTTTAGCAATTTCATTTTTCTTGAACCAAAACTTAAATTCAAAGGGGACCTTATAATTAATATAAAAATTATTTCACATCAAATATTATAATTAATTAATTTCACATCAAATATTATTGTTACTGAATAAAATGCTTTAAATATCAAGGAAGATTTTTCTAGTGTTAGTTAAAACTTTCAATTGAATTATTATATTTCAATTTTTTAATAAATCACCAGACAGAGTAAAAACATGTAGTAGTTTATTATACATTTTTAAATTTTATATTGTTACCATGTGTAATGAGTATTGAAGTTTTTATAATGCTTATTTTTCTTCATATACCAGAACACAAAGATTTATTATTTTCTAATTGAAAATATTGATATTTGGTACTTGTCAATTATGAGCATGTTATTAAATAAATTATCTCCAAAAGTCTTATTAAAATTTGAAAAAAAAAATGTTAAGAATTACTTATTTATTTTTTATTGTGTATATATTAATAATTAATAAAAATTTTTGGTTCAACAGTGTTGTCTTTATTTTTCCATTTCATTGCTTATCACAACTTACGAAATGAACTTAATTACATTATTTTTCATTATTACACTCTAGTGCATGTATTATTTAAAACTTCTAAGTATATATTATATATAAATACTAAAATTATAATTTTCCCTTATTGAATAACTTTTATTGGAAAGTTAAATATAAATGTATAATAAAAATTATTGAAACTACTATATCTATTGCATTTCTCAATCTAAAAAACAAGAATTAAAATAATTTCATGAATTTTTTAATGTGTAAAAGTAATAATATATCATTAAAAGGGTGAATTTTTTACTCTATTTTGTTGCACATATTATAAATAAATGGCATAATATAGGCCAATGATAGTAGTATTGAAATGAAAAGTTTATTTAAGGAAACTTAAGTTGTATATATATATATATATATATATATATATATATATATATATATATATATATATATATATATATATATATATATATATATATATATATATATATATATATATATATATATATATATATATTAATCTATAAATCGCATATTTGTTTTAATGAAAATCTAATACATGAAACAAAATTTAGACATGGTATTTGAAGAATTCTTAATAAATATAGTTTTCAGAGTTAAAAAAACAAAATATATTTCACAAAATTCACTTTACAATCGCTCAATATGTATCTGCTGTCTTATACTAGTTTCGCTATTACCCTCAACCACTACTGTGACGTCACAAAATCAGCACGCAGGCCTTGTATCTAGGGGGTGTTGCTCGAGCCCCCTTTAGTGAACACAAAGGATCTTTGGTTACTGCCTTCTGATAATGAGAATGATACCCAAACTAAACAGGCCACCATAGCCCTGAAAGACGGATTTTGCATGCTACTTTAAATAAGCCTAATTTCCAGACTTAGAGAAGTTGTGAATGTAAAATCGAAGTGCAAAACAACCTTTTATAAAGACCACATATTTTCTAAAATATGTAGCTTTTTTGGTTGAACAAATAACAAGCTGCAATATATTTTGGAAATGAAATAAACTCACTTTGCTTGATTAAAGATCAAATTCACATACATCATTGAAATAGATCATTTTTACATTGAAGTTTTAAACATATATTCTTTTTTTACCAACAGATAGCAGCATACTAATTTGTTTTCAGATTGATTGATTGACATTAAGATTAAGAAAAAAATTATGATTGTCTATTATTTTAGTAAAATATTTCTGAAAATAAAGTGTTTTATTTTTGTTAAATTTTTTATGGCAGAAGTTATTCAATTCAGCAACAAATTTCAAATTGTAATGTGCAATATTCCAAATTATAATATTAACATGATTAAATAAAATAAACTAAACTTAGTGAATAATAACCTACAGGAATCAGATAACAGCCTACAATGCTGATATCTGATTTCCTGATGTGTGAAGCATATATCCTGATTAGGTGGCCAGCCTAGCATGAAACCATCAGTGTTAAGTTCCCAAGCATACTTGGTACTCAGTTTATCGACCCACTGAAGGGATGAAAGGCTGAGATGAACTTGCTCAGTCCAAGGACTGAACCTCATATCTGTGCCTTGGGAATGCAAAGGGCTCTACACAATCGGGCTTCATTAATGTCACAGTGTAAATTTATTTTTAAAAAATTGACAAGAATTAAATGTATATTGAAATTTTACTAGTAGGCAAAAATAAATAAAATTAATAAATATTTTTCATACTTCTTCAAAATTTATTTCTGCATGATCAAGAATATTAAACTTTGTTAATAATTTTCCTCTGAAATGAAACAAATCATAAAAATAATATGAAAAAAATAATACAATGGTTATTAAAACATACAGAGAAAACTTAACAATTTAATGAAGAAATTAATGACAAAATTTTGAACATTTATGTTCCAAAATTATATTTTAAATCAAAATATAAGCTATATTTCAGTTCAAAAAAGAAACAAAAATCATGTCAATGAAATTATATATACACATGCACACATATGCAAATATGAAAAAACACAAAAAATACTTACTATTTACATGCACGAATACAGTCTGAGGGAATCATATGACCAAATGATACAACAACTCCAACATCATATTCATTTGTAGGCAGTTTATAAGGCCAAGTATGTATTGTTAAATTATTTGATGAAGCATATCTTCTGACAGCACAATCTAACTTAAAAAGAAAGATAAAAGTTTGAAATGGAAATTATTTTCATGATGATTAAATTAGAATTTTTAACATCTGACATTTCATTTTTATAAATAAAAAATATGTTGTAATATAACTATTAAAATAAAAGATAATTTGCTAAAAATATGTCAATATTGTACAGCATTATTTACACTGAATGAGTTCATTTAATGTATCAATTTTTCATAAACTAATACTTCAATAGAGATTCCCAGCTACTGCCACTTTAAACATTTCAAAAATAAATTGATTTTAAATAAAAAAAAAACTAGGTAATTATGTGGGTTAGGCAAAATTTCCAATGTTCCCACCAAGCACTGCAGAGTTCTGTTGCAAACCTAAATTATATCACTACGTACAATATCCGGCAAAACTAGTAAAAGCTAATTTTATTTAACACATATAAAACACTTAGTAAAAATGAATATATTACCTTTTCCCCACCAAGCAACTGCTTTATAACAAAGAATTTCTGAAAAACTAATAGTTAATCATCAAAATGCACTACCTGGTTTACACAAGAAAAATGTTGCATAGTGGTGTCATCTATCTTAAATAAATGTAATTAAAATCCAGCCTATCTATTTTTACTAGTATAGATCTCAGATGGGTATTACAAACAAAATAACAGGAGATACAAGAGTGCTCATGTGAGACACAGACATGTGCAAATTTGCAGGTAACTTTCGACCATGTCAAAAACGAAAAAATGTGTCAAGGGATTAATTAACTGGGCAATGGTATCCAAATTAAAAAAAATTCACTGTAGTGCAATCTAGTTGATTTAAAATGTGCAATAAAATAAGTCGTAAACAAATTCTCTTACAAGAATTAGACTTTCGCATTAATCAATGTTACCATACTGAATAAATCTAAATAAAAATATATGAATTATTTACAAACAGTACTTAAAATTTCACAAACAACAACAACCTACATTAAATGCATAAAATAAAATAAGTCACCTAATCATTGCTTGCAGAATCATTGGCACCGATCAGACAATAGGCAGATTTTATGGCTTTTAAAAATTTCGCCACATTGTACTCAAAATAGTTACGTAGTCATACATACTATATGAGGAAAATAATAATGAAAACAATATGAAAATTAATTTATTTTATAAATTTTCAAAATAAATTTTACTTAAGAAATTTATAATAAAAAATTCACAACAAACTAATATTCAAAAATTTAACTTTCAAAAAAATTTCCAAATATTAACATTAAACCATCCCCTTCCAAAGGTTACACTGTAATAAAATAAAAACAAATTTTTAATCAAATGTTTGAAGGGTTAATAACAAAACCAATTTTGAGCATGTACACAATTACGTCATCATTATGTACCTTTTGAAACTAACAAATACAACAGAAAGTAGCAGTAAAAATAATAAATATAATTGAATTTCTAATTCAATTTTGATTTGTATAAAAATTAAAATTTTGAAGTATTTCATTTAATAAATATTTAAATAGAAAACTTCAATTAATTTTGCTTTTTGAAAGTGATTCAAAATTAACATTTTAAATTCAATTTTGGTTTATATGCAAATTTATAACAACTGAACTTCTATTATACCCCCATATGTTAATCACTGTATAGGAATGAAAAAATCGTAAAATACTGTCTTAAATATTCCATAACATGCATCATGTATTTTTTTTAAATGTTTGAATTTTTAAAAACAACTAAAAGTAATATAAACATTTTATACTTACATTTTATAAGCTAATAATTATCACTTACTAACAAAACTTATTTAAAGGCCAATGTTTATTTCTGGTGGAAACTTTTTAGCAATCACATCAGTGATGAATTGAGAGTAAGCATAACATAATAGTACCTTTTCCCAATGAAACAAAATTTGATTTTGCTGCATTTAGTGTTTTCTTCCCTTGATGATTTGTGACCATAATGCTTCATTTAACTGACAAATTTATCAAAGCAATCTTTTGCACCTACTAGCTTTAGCTTTGTTTAGCATTTAGCTTGTTTATCATTTTTTATTAAATTTTTGCACAAAAAATTTTTTTATTTAATATATAATAAATTTAAAATAAATTTTTGTGTCAATAAAATCATTGTATCCACATTATATTATTTTCACTTTTCCATAAGAAACATGCTATTTTTTTAAGATCATAAGAGGGGGTAAAATGGAAAAATATCAAATATTTTTATGTAGAAAGAGGGCAACAGGGCAAAAATAATTTACCTTTATACAAACTACTTCTAGATTGTCTACAACTTTATCCGATGTTGAAGATAACCTATAAAAACAAATCAATGAAAGTAATTAAACAGAAACAATACATATAAACACTATCATTATTAATCATTTGGACTATTATATTCCAGTAAATTCCAACAAGACTTGGCAACATTTGAGATAAACATTTGAGAATACTCTAAGTGTAATATTAATTTTATTTAGCTAAGTGTAATATCATACTGAACTAAATGATAATTTTAAAAAATTACTATTTTCCTCAATATGTCTCAACATATATTTATAAAAAATACTTTTATAATTGTTACATTTAATTAAAAATTTTTGTTATAAAAGCTTTCATTGAAATCATAGAAAACTTTGGTTCTTTTAAATATAAATATATATTTTTTTTTCCTATTAGGTTCAGCAATGGTATTTCATTTCTGTAAATTTAATCATATGTGTAAAGTAAAAACATATTTTAATAATGTTAAGCAGCAGCAATGCTAATGAACATTTGAATATGTGTAAATAATTTAAATTACACCAAAAATATCCATTAAAAATGTAATCAAGTGTATGATTACAACTTTATTATATAAAATAGTAATAAAATAGCAACAACAACACATTATACAAACTGTGAAGAAAATCTAAGAATTCCCCATTCAGTGATTCAGGATAGTATAAATAATTAAAATTACAATGCCTTTAACTATAATTAAACATATATATTCCAATTAAATCAGTAAAACATTTTTTTCATATTTAAAAGAAAATTTTATGAACTTTGAACTCAATATGACTTACTAACTCATCACTTCATCCAGTTTTTTTATTTGCTGTGATAGATTACAATGAAAATAACAAAACTAGCACAACCAACCATTTCATATCAATTAAGTTACACACAGAAACAAAAAAACATAAATATTCTATAAGTTATACATTTAATCAAAGCTATACCAAAAACAGGACTAATCTTTTTTTCTAACTGATAATATATTTAATTAATAAAATATTTTTTATAAAAATAATTTATTCTTATTGTTGCCATTTCAGTTATTGCAATATTAGAGGAACAGGAAGACTTCGTTTTTTTAATGTTTTAATTCAGAAATTCTTTTTTTCCAAAATTATTTCACACATTTAAATTTTCAAAAATGTTTCAAAAATAATTATAGAGTATGACAATATTACTTCAGTTCTTTTCCTCAAAAAATTTTGATGTAGGTGAGATATTTAGAGCAACTAGATTTCAAAGATTATAACTTTTAAACATGATATTGATGATAATTCTACAAACAATTTTAATATAAGTTTCTTGCAGAGGGAAACAATGTAAGATAACTTATCTAGTCATGATTAATAGATTACAATATTTTTTTCTTTAACATAATAAAATTCAGATAAACTTGTTTTACAAACAATTACACAATTTTAAATTAACTTTTTTAACACTAAAAGGATGGATAGCATTTTTTAATTGACTTACCATAAATATTATTACAATTTTTTTTAAAATCTGTACCAAATTAAAGCATATATTTATCAGCACATGGCCAATCTGCATTGTAGATTAGAAATCTAAACTAAACTCTGTGGCATGACCTCCCATGTGGGACACACAAAGCCAACAGTGCCCATCTTTGACCAAGAGGCCCTGGGGTACAAAACATATTCCCAATTAGACTCAGCAAAACTCCCAGTCTATAGTTCCCAAGTATGCTTGGTACTCAGTTTATCGACCCACTGAAGGGATGAAAAGCTGAGTCGACCTTGCTCATCCCAAGGATCGAACCGCAGACCTGTGCCTTGGGAGTGTGAAACAGATTAGAGATCAGTAAGTAACATGCTAATATTTAAAAATTTCCTTGTTTCATGGTAAAACATGAATTTGAAAATAAATATACAATTCAATAAATTTTTATTTTTCATTTCATGCTCTTTAAAAATTTTTTGTTGAAATTACAAAAACATAAAAAACTGATTACAATCATTAAACTTCATATAATTAGGAAACATTTTTTTTAATTTTAGCAAAACTGCATAATGTGGAATAGTTAATTAAATCAAATCATTGCCATAAATAAAAATTTAAATTGAAACACGCTTTTACAACTGTTAAAAATTTTTCTTCTTTATTTCTGAATATTTATATTCTAAAATAATCTCCTAATATGAAGCTAGAAATAATCATTATTAACTCACTATAAAATGAATCTGCTAGGTGTTCCATAAAATGAAAATGTAATATTATTTTAAAATTTTTTACATTATTAACAGAAAACATTTTTTAATTTATTTTAAATCAAACAAAAGACACTGATATCAAAAATATTTTTTCATAAAAATATTAAATTTAATTCACAGTTAAATCTGCTTTGCCATTTTTGGAAATAATAGGCATTTTATGAATTAGAGTTTTTCCTAAAATATACATACAGGTGTGGATTGTATAATTAATTCATACAGGTATGGACCAAGAGTACAATTATAAAACCATAATCAATAAACAATAAAATAAATAACCAATTAAATAAATAACCAATTAAAATAGTTTAGCATTAAAATTCTCATCAGAAAAAATATTTTATATATTTATGTAAAAAAAATATTGATTGTTAAATCTTGTTTTCCAAATTTATGATGACAAAGCTATGTGATAATGTCTACTGTGTAATTTTAGTTTGGTCATTCTATCCTCAATATAACTTTTTCATTCAATGCTTTCAAAATCCAATATACTGCTATAGATTGTTTACAAAATACTAATGGCTAGATAAAATATTGACTGTTAAAACTTGTTTTTCTACTTTATAACAAGAAAGATATATGTGATGACTATTGTGTAACTTCTGATTGAATCTTTTATAGCCAATTTTATTTTTTAATATATCAAGACCTAAAATATAAGATTGATATAAATATTAGATAATTTTATATATTTATTTTGAAGGTTATTTATATGACGTTTTTTATTTATTTATATGAAATGCAAGAGCATAAAAAAAAACAGAAATGTCTGACCATTCTGTGGGAAAATATGTCATGTGATTTAGCAACATATAAATTAAACATGAAGTTTATCTATTGGTTTATAAGAAACAAATTATCTCCTCTATTTTTCTTTCGGATTTGGAATACAAAAATGGCTAAAATTATCAAGTTGTTGATACACATTTTTATTTGGCAAAAATGATAGTGAGATAATATGTAAGTATCCCTTATTTCATAAGATTAACTTTCATTAATATGTAGAATCCTACAGCATAATCAAGACATTCTATTCATTAATTTTTATTTCCCTTTACATATTCATTTTTTTTATCTATTTTTTCAGAAGAAATAATAATTTTACATTATTATAGGAAAACCCATGAAATAAACTTCAATATAAGATATGAAAATATTTTTCATGATAAGTTTCAAATCTAAAACTTGTGATTTTACTATATTGATATTTTATTTAATTATAATTTAGTATATAATATTCTAACTTGTGTTGGGTTTCTCTTGATAAGAAATTTATCTTTAAATAAAGAAGAAAACCTAAATTAATAATATGGTAAATCATTTTTAAAATTAGTTTCATGAATCGAAAATAACATCTGAATACTTTAAAGATCAATAGCAATAATTTCTATTAAAGAAAAAAGCTTAAAATATAAGGAAAACTGTTAATATACTTAAACATGAACTTTAAGAAATGAATATTTTGTTTATTTATACATTAAAAACTTCAAAATTATTGATTTTTTGCTTTACAGAAATAAAACTATGACAAAATAAAAAAAAATCATTTAACAGGTAATTTAAAATTATAACTTTTGAGATCAAGATACCCATTCTAGATTCAAAGCAACTTCAATTAAATTTACTATAAGCCCCTTAACATTTTATCCAGCAAGTAGATAATTTTATTTATAAAATTTTACAACTTCTCCGTAATAATTTTGAACATATCTCTAAAGGCTGATATTTCATTTAACAACAGATACAAAAAGTATAAATGAAGACATGATGGAAGTTTTGATAAAACTGTACTTTAATATGCCCCACTATTTTTTGTGATAATAAGCAATAAAAACCCATAAAATTTAAATTACAAAATTGAAAGTCAAAATTTCTGTTTATTATTTTAATATTTCAAAAATAAAAAATCATTTTTATTTCATCTTTGTATTTATGTCATTGCGAGACGTCCCAATAAGTCATGTTGGCAACATTTCTTCGTCGACAAAATATTCAGAATTTGGCATCTATGTCTTAATTGTCACATCAAATTTTTAAATATCCTTCAGTAGACAGTTTCCTATTTAAAACAGCAATGATTAGATAATAAATAAATAAAAATTCGAGCTTAAATAATATATACACCTGTTAATATTCAACATATTTAATGTCACTTTTGAAAGTTCATCAGTACCATAAAAAATAATTTTATACGAGTGTTTAGTATTGTGATTTAATATTTTCAAGACAGGATTTGTAAATATGAATCGCTTTAACAAATTAATATTTAATTTAATATATGAATCGGTTGACAGTCTTTTAATAATTTTTTGAAACATAATAAATCAAGACCGGAAGAAATTGGTTCGTCAGTTATATTTGAGACTTTAATTTCAAATAATGGTCATAATTTGTAATTAATTGTTTCAACCAGCGAATATTGGTCTTTAGTTTACACATTTGGTTGTTTATTTACATCTTTACGTTCGTTTCTGCCTGTCTGTCGAAACATCTAAATACAGCCAACCACCTTTTTTTTAACCATGAATGTGTGACGCGATCGACACTTGAGTTAGCGTTTTCCTCTCTATACCATATCATTCGTAAAATAGGGTGTTCCGTGTTCCATAGAGTTAGGAATAGAGAAAGCGGTGTTCTGTGGAAAGCATTGGGCTCGGTTGAACCCAAGAAACGGAGTGCTGACATTTTGATAAGAGCATAAAAATTACTACACTGGATATTTAACTTATGCACCTTAAGTTGATAGTGTTTTCGGAGATACAAAAGTAAACGGTGCCTGGCACAGAGGATACAACACAGAAATCTTTCGCTTGCACAAAGAGCCAGACGTTGTACATCAGGTTAAAATAGGCCGCCATGTTATCAGAATTAAAGACAATCTTAGCAAAACCCAAGAAGAAGAAGATCCAAGCTGAGTGGGTGTAATGAGACCAAGTGGGTGAATGGAGACGAGGAAGACTAGGATCCATGAGACTATAAATTGGAGGAGTTTGGCTGTCAGGAGAGGTGGCTGGTAGAAACTTGTTCAGTATAGGCTTTGGCCCATCCTGGGCCGTCGCGTACCATGAATGATGATGACCTTAAGTTAAAACTTTTAATAAATTATTGATATAAGTAAATTCCATGTAAAAAAAAATGTCAATATTGGCTAAGCATTTTATTGTGTTGTAACAATTAACGAGTAAAATATTTTTTTATTTAACCTAAGAAAAAATCTCCATAAAAATATGATAAAATACTTACATTGTTTCAGCAACATAACATCGATACGCACACTTTTATATACAAACAATTAAGACTTTTAATAACTTTTGCGAAGTTATGAAATCAAATTTGTTTTGAGTAATGAATAACATGTGTAAATAAACTCCTCAATATAGAATATCGAAACTATTTAAAGGAATATTTAAAATTATTCGCATAAAGTATTAATTATATTTTAAAAAATATGAATGAACATATGCATGAATATTTTCAAATATATAAATGAACATGTGCAAAAATACTGAATTTCAATTAACAACGAAAACTTTTTCATCAAAATTGAATATTTTTAATATTTACAGAGGAAATAAGAAAAATATAATTTCGAAAGAGTGTTGTTCAATTGAATGGAATGACTAGCCTTATTTTATAATTATTAACATTATCTGATATTAGAACTTTAATTTTATAACCGAAAAAAATTACACATAGAAATTAACATCTTATTTATTTCTATGTAAACAAAACAGATGTTCCATAGAATAATGGCAACAGTTAATTAAGTTGGAAATTACTTTAAAAATAACGTCATAATTTAATAATCTTATCACACAAAAATTAATTTACATAATTTTTTTCAAATATTAACTAAACAGTTCATGAACAATTAATATTAAGTAAGATATGAAATTTTCTTTACTTGTGAAATTCAATGGAATTTCTGGAACCTTGAACCATTTGTTTGTAGAGTATTGTGCTGCAAAACATTCCATTTCCTCTTTTAAACTCAAATGATAAAACTAATACTGCTCATAATAAAATTGGAAAATAAAATTAAAGATAATGCTACGGCATATGAAATATTATTTTTTTCTTGCCCAATTAAAATGACTGCTCACATACAGTTGAAATATCATCCGTAAGTGGAAAACATCCCCTCCTTCTCTCCCTCCTATCTCAATGGGATACTCCCAGGACTGGGAAAAACAGAAGCCATAACTCAGATGCATCTCAAAAGTGACATCACAAAGCCTTTTGATGACTTAGTTAGGCATTAAAAGAGAAAAAGCTGAACGGACTTAAGCTCTATCTGAATTTAGAATTTCAGTTTTTACAATTATTATTATTATTATCATCAAAGCAAAAAATAACGCAGATGCTTTATAAATATTTAATTATGAAATTATTAATTAAAAACTTCAAATATAATTATTTGTATTTTTATTAAATGAGAAATATGTGAATTATTGAAATATGTTAATCTATTACATCAGTTGACTTGATTCAATTTGTGGTCTTAATTTCAATAATGGGACTTAATTTACCTAAATTTCTGGATACTTTATCTGCTTCTTGAAGAAGAGATAAAATAACTGTTTCTAGTCAAGTACCTAATTTCTTATAAATGTTTTAAAATGACAAGAAATCTATGCTTTTTTGTTTACAATAGGAAAAAAGATGGTAGTTCCTTTATTCGCTGTGCAATAACTTTTCTTCCTTGAAATCGCAGTGACCTGATAAGGAAAGGCGTCGTTCAGACAAGTGGAGAGTTGTGAATTCTGTACCAACTCAATCGAATATCCATTGTTATCACTAATGGCGTGTCAGTTATATAGAATAGGGCTTAAGCGCAATTTACTCCAAGAGTTTTGATACCAATGGGAATGTCTAACCAAATCTGGCTTTCCTCTACTAGGTCTCTGTCTCTAAATTATGAGTCACTTTTGATATTATGGTGATAAAAGACTGAGTCCCTGGCTCAATAGCTTCTCGCTCAGATCAGCAAAGGGAAGCATCATTTGCCTCGGGCAGTGATTGGGAAGGTGACCATCTTCAACCTTACTGGGTTGCTGGAGCTCCGTTGGTTGGGGACGTTCATCTATGACGTCAAAAGATTTTTTTACTGGAGTAGGGTGGATGTGGAGGAAAAGGTGTCAGATCAGGTGTGGCCCCGTCACCTGACCGTAATTCAAAATGACGAGGTTCTTGGTGATTATATATAGATGCATGTATACATATTGATTGCCGTTTTTAATGACTCAAAAGAGCATGAACTGCAGAAAGTTGTAGTCTGTTATTCCCCGTCAACATCCAGCTTGTCTCCAGTTGTAAAATTCCCTTGCGGGGTTTTTCCGACGTAAAGAAGTCTGTGCGTGTGGTTGGCGCTTGTCTACTTCATTGGTGATGGATTTTACACGAAGATGATTGTCCAGGGAATGTAAGAGGGGGTATTCTGATGGTGCATGATCTTTTGAGTAAGGATGGCACAAAATCTCTCAACTAAGTCTCTGTATGGATTCCCGGGCATCTGGGGAAATGTGGCCTCGTGTTATTGACTAAGAATAGTATACCCTTGTGATTGACCAGTGCTGGTCCTGTTGCAATGCCCCTTACACATGTTCCAATTACTGCGAGCCCAGGTTCGCAGCAACTGCTTGGAACGTTGGTAGCAGTTTACATTCATTCACTTGATGACTACTCTAGCTTACACAAGCTTCATCACAGAGGGACAAATCTCCCTACCAGAATGTGTGAAACCAATGCCTTGCCGTACCTTCATTCACAGCCTTATATCCAAACGCTTGACATCTTCGGCGACTTTAAGCAGCAGCTGATAAGCCTACTTAGAAGTCGTAAGGCAAGCAACGAGCTCCTTCGACCATTCCATTTCTTTTCGCTACTTCAGGAGTTACGATTAATGAATGTGCGCGGTGGACCTGATTTTATAACGACGACCGATGTCTCAAACACGTCAAGCACTAATTTACATACTTATTCTTACTTTATTCAATGGCAACGCAAAAATGGAAATGACATTCTTGTTTATCTAATATATATATATTATATATATATATATATATATATATATATATATATATATATATATATATATATATATATATATATATATATATATATATATATATATATATATATATATATATATATATACCACAGTTATAAATAATAACGTTAAAAGCAAATGGGGGTAAAAAAATTGAATTATTTTAATTACATGTTATTCAAAGCACGTCATACCTTTTATTGAATTATTGAGCCTCCCGAATTGAGAGCTTCGATGGCATATAAAAGTCCAACAATCCACGCAACTTCAGCCCGATGCCTCAGTACATCGACTGCAATCACATGCGTGAGACAATAACTCGGAAACTTTAGATAAGAAATCGGTGAGAGCACACCTGATCAACAAGTGGCCAAGGTGTCACGTGAAAGTTTTTTGTGTCAAAGATGGTCAAAGAATACTGATAACATGCTATCGTGCATTAGCCTGTTGAAATCCATCTTTTCCTAAAGCTCGAACAGGGGCTGGAGCCACGAAGCTCTACACACACATATATATAGCGGTGCAGGTGATTCCCAGTCTGTATCTTAAGGTTTTTTTGGAATCTCCAAGAATCTCATAATTTTGAAACCCGGTTAGGTGACGAGTTCACACCTGGATTGACACACTCCTCCCATTATCAACGCCATAAAAACCGAAGGATTTTGGATGTCTCGTGTTAACGTGGTTACCTCCCCAACACACGGTGTTCCAACAACCCAGGGAGGGGGAATGTTGTCACCCTCCCAATCGTTACCAGCGGCAAGTGATGTTTTACTTTGATGAATTGACAGGGACTTAACACAGTAGCTGTTGTTCAAAGTGCCAACAAGAACTTGTGGAGACATGGTGTGGGATGGATGCAAAATTGCAGGTACAGACGAATGTGCTATCTAGAATATAGGCTGTCAATCTGCGTTCCTTAAGATGCCACCGACCATGGATAAGATGACCAAAATGCTGTAAATAGAACCATTTGAAAACATGATGTTGAGCCATTTTTGCTTACAGCTTCGCCACTGATCACATGACTGAAAATGCCTTACAGCGTCAATTGAAGACAAAGACTGATAAAAACTCAGAGACATGCAGACAACTCATCGCACGACTCAAGAGGATCTTCTGGATAGTCTTCTGCCCGATCTCATCCATTCCATACTCAATCCGTGGACCTCGACATGAGCTTCAGAATTGTGGCTCACAGACACCTTTCAAAGTAAGCACTGCATGAAGACGCTAATGTTACAGCTGAATCTAAACTAAAACAAATGTCAATTCCAGCTAAAAGCCAGATTAGTAATACAGACCATAATATAATCACAAGAGACAAAAACTATAATACATTTCAATTAATAAAAACAATAAAGTATATGAAAATACAAAAATATAGAAACATATCTAACTACTTAATCACCTATCCAGCGCAAAAGCAGCTACAGAAAGGTAAGTCAGAAAAATAATTAGAAATACAAAATACGAATTGAAATATAAAGAAAATAGATTTAAGAAAAAAAATATATGAAAAAAATAATAAGAAGCATAGGGACCATGTCTTCTTCAGGGGGTGGATATGGTCAACTATGTAAAAGAAATACCAACACTCTTCTCTGACATGCAACGAGTAAAGGATCTAAGAAACTCGCTCAGTTCCCCAGAAGAGTGTCTGTAGTACAAAATTTCAAATATCCAAACTATAAAACTTGAAAAATGAGCAAAAATTCAAGAGACAAAATGTAATATCATCAAAATCAACAGTTCAAAACCCAAATATAAACCTTAATGAGATAGATCCGTTGCCGAGAATTTAAAGCAAATTTTTCTTTTAATATTTATTTATTTGTTTATTTTTTATATATATATATATATATATATATATATATATATATATATATATATATATATATATATATATATATATATATATATATATATATATATATATATATATATATATATATATATATATATATATATATATATATATATATATATATATATATATATATATATATATAATAGTAGGTATTTTCAGGATTCTCTTATATATATTAGGACTTCTATGCTTGGGTGACCATTCTGTAGTTTTAAAAACTACGCATTATACTCCAATCTTAAAAGCGATTCCCTACTTCTTACATAGTTTAAAATAAATTTAAGGGGAATACTATTATTTTTTAAGTATTAAAATTAAACGTTTTTATCTATTTTCTAATATTTTCAATATTATAGCGTGTTCTATAAATGCAGTTTAGTTCACTTATTACAACATTTCTATAGATTTTAAGAGAGATTATGTTTGTGTGTTTTCATCAATATTAATATAAGTCAAATCATCTTAATATCAATGTCCAAATCCAAAAATTCAGAATTATCTGTTAATTTTAAATTTTGTAAGAATTAACTCTTTAGGATAAATAATTCGAATATATTCTTCAAATTCAGAACCATTAAAAATAAAAAAAAAATCATCAATATAACGAAATGCAGAAGGAAATTGAAAAATAAAATTCTTTTAATAATGATTCAAAAATAAATATTGTAAATTTTTTTAATATTGGTTCCTTTGGTTTTAAAGATTAATTTACAAGTATACCTTTAAATAAACTAAATGATGTTTTAAGTATTTATTGTTGTGATTATATAAGCATTTGCTTAATATTGATTGTGATTATGGGAACAATTTAGTCTAACTCTTCATTTTTAATAACTTTATTTACAATGAAGAAAATATTTTTGTTAAAAATGTTGCTATACCAGAGTTCAAATTTATTTGTAGGAAGTAGGGAATCGCTTTTAAGATTGAAGTAATGCGTAGTTTTTAAAACTACAGAAGGGTCACCCAAGCATTGAAGTTCTTATATATAAAAGAGAATCCTGAAAATACCTACTATTATATGTACATTAAAATAAAATTTTTAAACTACTTTAATTTTAAACTTCTTGAAACTTAGTCTTGGATTTCATAAAACCCAGAATTAAAATTTTTTTACATAAAAAGTTAAAATTTTACATGTTATTAAACTTTATTAAGAATCACTAATAATAATTTTCTTGAAAAAATAAATAATTTTTATCAAGTCTCTTATAAATAGAAGTAAATAATACTTATATACATATGTAATAATATGTAATATACATATGTAATTATAATACATATGTAAATTATGAAATAATACACATAAAGCTGTCAAGTTTCCATTTGTTACGATTACAGAATAATTTCAAAACAAAAATAATTATTCTGTTTTTCATTTCATGGGTTATAGGGTATATATATAAAAAATAAAGTAATGTAAATTTATAAAATTATTTTAAGATTTATTTGTTATTCTATATGTAAGAGTTTTCCAACTATACTTTCGTGTTCATGATATTTTTGTCAATAACTGTCATCCTTCTTTTCCTATTCTTAATTTTGCTTAATAATTCATGAATGCTTATTAGAAATGGCATGTTCCAATTCAATTAAAGAATATTTTACCATTCACATAAAAAATATATATTTCTATTCACTTAAAAATACTTCACATTTCGCTACCTTTCTTCTCCTGACCCATGATATCGCATTCTATCAAGTCATACAAAACAAGGCCTTGCAGATGCAGTTCCATCGCTGAGTGGCCAGCCTTCCTGACTGTTGAACCCGCGTTCGAATCACGGTTCGGGCCTCTCTCTCTGCTCTTCATCCTCCGCTCTGCTGTGATTGCAAATGAAAGAATGCGTCCGCGACTTTTCTTTCTTGTTATGTCGCTGAATTGTTGTTGTTGTTGTTGCTTATCCTCCATGTGTGACGGAGTCAGACTAGATCCACGAGTTCGTTGACTGTAAGGAAGTCGAAGACTAAAAGAGGATTGCTAAAGAGATCCTCCCTAGAGAGACCCATGCAATCCAAAAGATGCTCAGGAGAAGCCTGATGATTTTGGCACTTGGTGCAGGTGACGAAAGTTTTCCTGCCCTCGTTGAAAGTGAGGCACTTAATATGACCGCTAGCAAGTCTTGAGAGAACAGTCCGGGTACGTCTGTCACATGGGAGGTCAAGGGACAAACCCGGTTTTGATCCCTTGTACCAATTATGGGTGGGGGTGTTTTCCACTCCTCCGAGATTTTTGATTTTTCCCGGGAGTATAACTCCAGAAAACCTGAACTAAATTTAATATGCAACGGTGATAATTTTGAAAACCGAACATTGTTAAGTGATTCCCTACATACTTTTTAAGTTTTGTTGTGTCCTGTGATTTCGATTCGTTGAATCTTCATGGAACTCTCGTCAATAATGTGAAGCTTGGAAAAGAATCTTACTCCGTTAAATGGGTTGATTTGCACAATTTTGTTTCATTGATTAAAATTCGTTTAATTCGTACACTTAATAAACAAAAATACTCTAAATTTTGAGGGTTTAGAATGAATGCATAACTTTTTGATTAGTTTATATCAAGAAAAAATTATTGAACTGAAATGAAAAAAAATTGTAACATATTAAAAAAATTTTTCCAAAGAATGAACTTCATGTAAAATCTTTCCGCAAAATGTAGATTTTTTACATTCCAAAAGTAATTCCGTAGGGTGAAAATTATAAAAATATCTTCAGCTAATATTTATGTTTCCTTATATATTAAGTACTGCTTACCTAATAAGGAAGTTAAATTTAAATGTATAGAAATACGTTGAAGAACATCGAGCTGCCTTGGATGAGATTGAAAAATCGTGAAAAACCCTTTAATGTAAATCTTTAGTTTAATCTGTTGGGAAATTAATTAAGAGATACAAGTAGATTTATTTTCCATAGAGTGTCAATGGGAAGAAGGAAGACACATATTTTTTTATTAATAGTTACTGTTATTCTCTTCCATTACATTGTAATGCAGGTGTGATACTTCAATGAAACTATGCCAAAAAGAAAGAAATGGCTGTCCTCTCGTCAAAAACGAAATTATTTTTGACTCGCACTGAGCATTTGTAACGAAAATTAGAAACAAGAAGTGCAACCGGAAAAGGAAAGCCGCTTCCTAGAGAAACACACAAAGAAAGAAGGAAAAAATAGTGTTGAAATCAAATACAGCGTAATTAATTTTCATACAGATCGAAAATGAAACCTGTTCCCTGGAGGGGGGAGAAGGTTTGTCCCAGAAACGAGTCCCGAATATGGAGCACCTATATTAAGCAAATGGCAATGGCCGATGCTTGGCAGACGATACTTTCAATCTTCTGGAAGAGCCACAAGCCTCCGAATTTGGATTTAACTGCTGAAGAGTTCTCGACCCCTTCCTCACTTTCTCAGTGTACAGGTAAACTACATATATATGTATACGCATATTTTATTGAAGTAAATTTCATTTTTAAACTAATTTTAAAAAATATAACATATATATCATTCACTCTCCAATGAGAAAAAACATTAGAAATAGAATACTTAAATTATATTATAAAATTTATCTCTTAAAATATTTCTACGTTTTGAAAATAATTGATTTTCTAAAATTCCCTAGCAAATGGTGATTCATGCTCTTTCCAATAATTAATTCTAAATATTTAAAATTATTTTCCAAAATCAAATCAGACCTATAATTATTCTTTGTTTATATAAACGTATATTTTTTAATACTATTGTATTTTTCCAATTATAAAATGTTTGCACATTTTTGCAATATATATATATATATATATATATATATATATATATATATATATATATATATATATATATATATATATATATATATAATTATCTCTTTCTAAGATAGAAGTCCTATATATTTTTAAAATACATTAATTAAGAATATTAATTAATTTAGAGTTTGATTTTACTTTAACTGTTTCAATGGTCCAAAAAAAAAGGAAAAAAAGTAATTATAATATTATTGACCTTATTTTTCTAGTTCAGTAAATTGATTTTAAGATTTTTTTTCTTAATGGCTTTTATTTGTTGTACATATATATATATATATATATATATATATATATATATATATATATATATATATATATATATATATATATATATATATATATATATATATATATATATATATATATATATTGTATTATGAAAATAATGATCATTGAATGATAATGAATTCATATTTTTGCTTTCTGTGAAAAACTAACTATGCATAACATTCGCATATTCTAAACATGTGCCGGCTTTTCAGAAATAAATTTTAGTAAAGCAATTTGAATTTTTTAAAAAAACTAATGATGCATGCAGATTTTATTAGATTCACTTAGTTAACTGCAATTTCAGGGTATATGTGCAATATGTATACTTTTAATATAGCATAAAATCTACGATCAAAATGTGAAATTACTATATTTATAAATAAAATTTGTTAGATACATATTATATGAATTCCTTTTAGCAGCATGCATTCAGAACCTTAAAATATGAAGCGGGAGAAAACGAGGAAAATTTTCATGGGGTCAGTGGCAGATATTGCTGTAGAAGGATTCGCGTTGTAGTTTTCGGTTCACCAGTTCGTATGTTCGATCCCTATTTCAAGCGCGCCTGTTTTTAACAATTCAAAATCCACTTTAGACTGTAGAGCCCGGTCTCATTCACCTTCGTTCGCAAAACCGTTGAGGAACAAAGAAACCAAATGAATCAACTAACAAATGATTAATATAATGGAAACTATAAATGCATTTTTACTCATCAAAAAAAGCTTCCTGAAAACAAAGATTTTGGCAAATAGTTTGAGCCTTAGAAATTATTATAAAAAAAATAACCTTATTTAATAGTAATAAAAATAATTTTAGATTAACCCAGCTGTGTTCGAATTTCATGATCAAATTTCAATATGATCTAAATTTCATGAACATTGTTGTTTTCTTTTTTCATAGAATTTCACGAAGATTCAGATTGTTGTTGTATATATATATATATATATATATATATATATATATATATATATATATATATATATATATATATATATAATATTATTTTGCTCATAATTTCTTCAAAGGAAAATAACTCATCTCAAATATCAATTCATTTTCACTATTTCTCAAATGTAAGCCTATGGTGAGATCAAACTATATTCTTTTTTTATTTATGTATAGCGGTTTTTCACACCGTTTTGGGATGATTTGCATACAGAGACAAATCAGCAAATTTTATTTTCTGATTTATTAAATCCAATTGCCTTTTATTAAATTATCAAATTAATTCTTGGTTTTTTTTAAAGCAGATAATTTCTTTATGCACAAATTATTTTTCTTCTCCTTCTCAAGTTTTCATTTAATGATAAAAGAAAAGGCTTGTTTCAAAAGTCCAAAGGCGCATTACCTAACTCGAGGGGGAAGGGGCGTCGTGGGTGGAGTGCTTTCATTTCAGCTCCAAAATTAGTTTGAATACTGCCTCATACGTTCAATATACTTAAACATTTTTTACTACTTTAAAAGAAATACATAAGACATCTTATATACATAAGACAATACATAAGACATTATTTCACGTTTTGTAAAAAAAAAATATAGCATATTTATTAACACTTTTTGAAATGTTGTACTTTGAACAATTTTAAATAACGCTTCTCTCCCTCTCTCTGTTGGTTTATTATGGAATTTTTCATAATAATCTGCTCTAAGGTCTCCATGGGAATAATTGCAAGAAATAGATGCTGATAAGCCACTTCCCCTATGGAACACTATGAAATATAAATTGCAATTAATTGTACATCATCGATCATTTCCTCAAAAATTATGTCGCCAAATGCTGAAATGATTGCCTTTACATTCTATATCTTAGAAATTAAATCTCTTATTTTCATTTTTGGCACAAGCAAGTTTTAAATTTTAACAAAAATAGAAAATTGTACTAAAAATAAAATTGCTAGCTACTTGTTTCATTGAAAATCTATACCCACAGTTTTTTCAATCATAACGTGGTTGTTTCTTTTGTTCCACTTGAAATCATGGCTACATCACACTTTATTAGAATTCTCATCCATTTAAAACATCCATGACCTCAAATAACGCTTAATACATCACACATAATTGATTACAACATTGTATTGAGACGGCGTCGTAAATCCGATTTGTTGACGAATTTGCTGTCGAACGGCAGCAAACAAGACGAAGTTGACTATCGATCTCTGAGAACAGTGTCGTCGTTCATTTTGTTAACAAAACGATTTTTTATATGAAAAAAACCAAAGGATTGGTTTGAGGTACCGTTTCGCATTGATTCAAGCCATTAACACCTTGAAAATAGAGCAGAAGAAAAAGCAAACTGCAAAAGACAAGACAAAACATCCACTTTAAGGTTAGTTCAAATCGTCAAGGGTGATTTAGATTTTTTAAAATTTCATTATAATTAATTGAATTCTAAATTAATCATTGCAATATTTATAAGCAATTTCTTTTAAATCTTAAGACTATTTTCTTTCTTACGCCAACATTAAAAATTTTCTTTTGATATTTTTTATTTTCTTCCAATTTTTTTCTTTTGAAAAAACTGATTCAAGTTTAAAACATTTGGCCGACATATTTGCTTGTTAAAAAGAATGGTACATAAACACCGTGTAAATACACGAATGAATTGCTTTGCTTCACCTTCTCACGAGGCGAGGGAATGAGATGTAAACCCTTCTCCGTCATTCCGCGTTCATGAATTATCAGTGGAACTGACTTGAAACATATTCGAACTGACCACTTTTAGAACATTGTAATAATATGAAATCTGGATTTTCTTATTCGGAATTAATTTTTAAATGACACTTACCAAAGTTATGAACTTTCAGTTTAGAACCCTTTCCTTTATTTGCAAATGAAACGAAATCATATAATTTGGAAATAAACGCTATGTGCAAGCAAAGCTATATGGTTCAATATATTTTAGTAAATCTATAAATTTATGGTAGAATGTTATGCAAAATAATTTTTATTCTTAAAAATATTCCATTCGTTGACCGGTTGAGGAAATTTCCCATCAGAGAAATGGATTGAGGCCTTCATTTAAAATATTTAACTTCATTATTTGTCGATAACTTCTCGGATCAAGAGAAAAGTGAGTGGACGATTTAAAACAGCCTTCGTGGATTCACGTCATCTTTCTTTTCCGATATAAAATGCCGTGTTATCAAAACCGATTGATCCTGATTCTCAAGAAGATTTGAAACGAAAATTCACTATAACTTTTTTTCTTCTTTTACAAAATTCGATTTTATCAAGAAAACCTGGAAAATATTTTCTAATGTTTTTAACCAATTATAAATATATTGTTACAAACTTAGATCAGTCTTTAAGATGTATTAGTAAGCGATTTTTTTTTCTAACAGGAATCAAACCATTATAACAAGTTTTTATCCAGCAAAATCATCAATCCTAGGGATTAATGATTTCCAATACTGAATTCAAATGTATCCCCATTTCATTAATTACTTCCTTTTGTTTTAATTTACTATCGAAAACTAAGAAATCTCTATGTGTGTGTGTGCGTATATATATATATATATATATATATATATAAATGACCGTTGATCGACAAACAAACAAAAACAAACTCTTTCTGTATGTGCAAGCGTAAATATAAATGTGCGCGTGTGCATTTCTAAAAAGTCCTATGGATTTTCTTGCAATAATAAATACTAATAAATAAATGTATGTCTGCAAATAACTTATAACTAAATACACATCAGGATCTATCAATATAGATTTCATTAATATTGATATGCTATAGACTTTTATATGATTTTAATACTTTTTGCAATGACGCAACATCTGCAATGTTTATCAAATGGAATACCTGATCAGAAAAATGCATTTATTGCTTCATTTTTTAAACTTAAATTTATTATTTATTAACGTGCTCAAGTTCACTCCAAATGGAAAATTTTACGGTCTCGTTAAAAAATAAAAAAGTTTCAAATAAAAAAAAAGATAAAAGCTTGATGGTTTCAATCCACGTTTCACCCTATGTATTAAAAATAACATATTTCCTATTAAATTATTTAAAATTGTTGATACTTTGTAACGTCGTTTTAATATCCACCACGTATATAGCTTTCGGAGGCATCTTTCGTAATGAATGTGCAGTATTCGCATATTGCAAATAAGAAAACTTCGAAGCGCCAACTCTGACAGATACGCAGGTCAGCAGTGACTGGGATCGAACCTTGAAAACTGAGTGCTTAGAAGAGACTATTAAGCCATTGAGATCTTCTTCTTTGACAAAACAAGTGCAGAAAATTTGCGAAAATGAGTACATTCCAACACGTGGTTCATGTATATTATCGTTAACATTCATAAATATTTTTAACTACCATAATTTTTATATTTTAATAAATTTAATGTAAATATTTTCTCTTTAAATGAATAAAAAGTTGATTCCTTTGTAAACTAAAAGCCTCATTTAAAAATCATTAAAAATGTATCGTTCATGTCGAATTTCGCAGCATCTGCTCGCCACTTGTTGGGTACTTTTCCATGTTGGTAGTTATTTCGCAGGATGCTTTCATGATAATGATTCCATGACTGTTGAGGCTTTCTTTGTTGTTTCTATTCAATAAGAATCGAATACGGAAAAAAACAATTATTTCACAAAAATTAAAACATGGAAGGAAATGAAGGCCCTTGCTTAGTGTCCAGGAAACGGATTAGTACATTGTGGTCCAGTAGGTCGTCGAGACAATTTGAGGAAGTGTATTTGGAATTGCGCAAGGAGAAACCTAAAATGAGAATTGCCGCGGGGCATCCGATCGGGACTTTGCTGCCCACAAATGACTAAAAAAAAGTTGTTTTGTCTGGAGTGCAGGAAATCGGAAGATTTCTTTCTTTCTTTGTGGGACACACGTATTTTTTCTTCTCTCTTCTATTATATTTTAAGACCAGGTCATCTCTATTTTTAAACTGTCTATTGGAAAATCCATCGGGTTTGAAGGGGAAAATGAGTAAGTATACTCGCAATATTTTCGCCAACGACAACTAAAGGATATTTTAAAAGATGTCCTATTTTAAAAGGAAAAACAATGAGCAATTAAAAGATTATTTTACCTCACGAAGGCATAAATTGCATAATTAAAATCAACTGACTGTACTTAATGGACTGCTTAATAGTGGTGTTACTGAAATTGCTCTGCTTTAAAAGCATCTCTTCTAACAAGGGACAAAAATAAGGAAAAGCATCATGCAGCTAACAATGCTTTTCACTTGAGATGAATATCTTTTGAAGAAATCGGATTGAATCATACAAAGCGTAGTCATTAAACAAACCTTTTTTCTTTCTTATGTAACATTCTTTGGTTGTGTTAAAAATTTTTAACACAGAAATAAAGTAAAAAGTGCTTGAGTACACGTAACAATTTTGTACTTAAAATTACTTTTAAAATAAGACTTAAGAGATTAGTTTTTTAAGAGTGTCCTCCTACAGCATTACCCCGCGGACGCGAGGGAATATTCTTTGTTTTAACTTATCGATGGTGGGTTAGTGCTACTATCTTCGATTCAATAGTTTCTGGACTCGAATCCGCTCTAACTGCAGGTCCCAGAATAATAAGCCTTCGTATATGAAAATGTTGATCAGCAAGCTATTTTTTTTCATTGCAATTCGCATCAAATAAGATATTTTTATTTAATAAACAAATATAAAAACTAAATAAAATAGGTAATTATAAGGATACATTTTTCAAATAATTTCATGAACTTTCTTAAAAAGACACTAGTATAATTTCGAATCAAATTCAAATTATTTATTCCATTAAAATTATTTATTCTGCAAATTAATTATTCTATATACTGATAGAAATTGTATGATTTTATTTAACTTTATTTTCACTTTCTGTAATTTTCGAAAAATGGATCATGGCGTTTACATGTTTACAAATTAAATATTTACAGTGCAGTTTTTCTGCCTAGAACTCTAAATACTCCTGCATAACACCCCAATATTACATATTTTTCATACGAAATACCAATTCAAACTTAAACTTAATAACTTAAAAGATTTTTAATGAATTTGTATGATTTACTGGTTCAAATATGTAACGACTTTGCCAAAAGAATACATCTTCATTTACAAATTATTTTTTTAAAAAATTTTCTGGAAATAAAAAAAATGTTCTATTCTCTTTGTCCACGATATCACAACTCTAAGCGATGAAAAAATAGTGTCAAAAAATCTTTAATTTACTGATAATTTATTAACTTATTTTTCACAAATTCGATAACTATTCTTTTACATACAAATTTTTTTT
Source organism: Latrodectus hesperus (assembly GCA_037975125.1). Lineage (NCBI taxonomy): Eukaryota > Metazoa > Arthropoda > Arachnida > Araneae > Theridiidae > Latrodectus > Latrodectus hesperus. Next base: position 69,135 of record JAJQOW010000452.1, on the reverse strand, counting down.
CTACCACCAGATGTTTTGTTACAAATATGAAATATTTGATTTAATATTTTAGAACTGAGAAATCACACACATTTCACCATCCAGAATTTCCTGCCTGTGATAGAGTCTGCAAACGATTTTTTTAAAACTTTTTCATCATTTGATCTTGATCATGTCATTTAAAAGATAATGATGATGATGATGTAGGCAAGGCATTAGCCTTAAGATTTAAAAGAGATTGCTCACAAATATTGCCATTATTAATTTAGAATTCTTTTAATTAATGAAATTTTTAGAAATTTAAATCATCCTTACACATTTAAACTAACCATAAAGTGGATGCTTTGCCTTTTTTTATTTTGTTTTTCCGTTTGTTCTATTATCAACGTGTTAATGGCTTGAATCAATGGGAAACGGCTTCTCAAACCGATGTTTTGTTCCTTATGTAAGAAATCGTTTTATTTACAAAATGAAATTCGAAAATTTTCTCAGACATTGGATGAGGAACTTCGTCTTGTTTGCTGCCGCCCGAAGAATGCGATTGGAAGGCAGGCAGTAAAATCGTCGACCAGTCGGATTTATGACGCCACGTTAATACCAGGGCTAGAGAAAATAAGGGCTGGCTCATCGCTTTGATGTATCGCATGCCGCCTTGTCACCGGGGAGGGGAAGAGCGTGACGTCACTGGGCATCAACTGGCTAGCATTCTCTATGCTAGCTTGTGTCTGATCGCAGCTTTTTCATTCATTTTGGCTTATTTAATGTTAATGTTTTCATTTTAAGCAAGAGTATTTTTTAAAGAGGAAAACATGACATCGTGTGCTGTTGCGGTGTCATACCTTATGGAAAGAACTCGAAATAACTATAGACAAATCGTTTTTTCTTCATCCTTCAAAAGACTAAAGGAAAATATGGGTTTTCGCTGATATGCCTCATTATATCAAGTTATTGAGGAACCATTTTTTAGATAGTGGTTTAGTTTTGCGTGACGGTACAATTATAAATTCTAGAATATTATATGAGATATTGAATAAAGATGTCGGGGAAATAAAAATTTGTCATAAACTGAAGCCCCAATTTCTAACTGTTAAAGGAAATGAAAGACAAAAGGTTACACCTGCAAAGACTTTATTTTCGGAAACTACTGCTAAAGCTATAATACATTTCACTGGAAATACTAAAGCGGCTGCATTTTTTTCATTAATCGATAATTTATTTGATATTATGAACAGCTCCGTTCCAATACCTCCCAGTAACAAGTCTTTAAAAGCTGCTTTTGGAGTGCAAAAATACTTTGATACTCAAAAAGAAACTTTAAACGCAATCAAGGAGGAAATTTTCAATTTACGTGTATTTGGGAAAAAATTGGTTTTGCCTTTTCAGAAAGGGATAATTGTTTCAATTCATTCTCTTTATGGATTATATGAAGACTTAAAATCTATAAATGTATCTTATATTTTAACAAGTAGACTTACTCAAGATGCGCTCGAAAGCCTCTTCAGCCAAATTAGAGGTCTCGGGAGATTCAATGACCATCCTTCTCCATCTGAAGTAATTATTCGCTTAAAAAAATATTGCTCGCCAATAAATTACCTAATTTGTCACCGAAAGTAAACTCTTTAGAAAATGGACCAGACGTTTATTTAACAAGTGAAATGTTAGACTCTGCATTTAATGTAAAAGAACGTCAAGAAATTATCAATTCTTTTGATTCTGAAGATGATGAATTAAATCGTGAATTCTTAATTAATCCCTTACCTTTATCTTGGGAAAATGAACTTGCCTCTTCCAATCCAAATTGTGATATATCTCCATTTGAAAAAGAAGCTATGGTTTACGTGGCAGGTTATATTGCTTATAAAATTAAAGATAAGTCACTTGGAACTATATCAAGAAATTCAGTCGATATGCCCAATCATTCCGAATTGATTAATTTAATTTCTGCTGGGGGACTTACTGTTCCAACAAAAGCATGGATGAAAACTATAAAACAAATGGACATAATGTTTCGCAAATTTCATGGCTACACATTTTCTAAAGGGAAAAATGTCATAGCAACATTAATAAATGAAACAGTCTTCTTTTCCTACTGTAAATCGAAAACCAATTAAACTTTTTTGTCGCTTGAGAACATTTATACGAATTAGGTATTTAAATAGAAATGCAGCGATAGTATCTCATAATAAAGCTCAACAGTAAAACAAGAAATGGGTCAATAGTCAAAAAATCAAGATAAGCTGAAGCTAATAGGTAAATATATTTTTATATTGGTTATACAATTTTAAGTTAATTTCAATATTAATAATAATTTTTTGGGTTTATAAAATAATAATTGCAAATTTACTAAATATTTGAGAGGCATTTGTAGTTTTTTTCACTCTGATTAAAAACAAAATGAACTTAAAAATAAAAAGTAAGTATTTTGCTTAGAAATTCCAGGCAGCTTTATTCTCCTTGGATGCCTGACTACGTCATCAACGGCTATTTCCGGTGACAGTTTTGGGGAGCATTTGAGCCAGCCCTTCTCTTTCCCTAGCCCTGCGTTAATACGATGTGACGTGGAGGAAACGTTATCTGATGTCATGGATATTTTAAACCAATGAGAATTATAATAAGTATGATCTCACTGGAATGAAAGAAACAGCAACTTTATGATAAAAAAAATAACTTTTTTCTTATCTAATCTTTTTCATCTTGATCGGAAAAGCCGCCAATTTTAGAACGCGAGTGGTCGATGCTCCCTTTGCGCAACTTTCTCTGGCCGCTCCCCGTTCCACCTGGGGCCATGTCCGCGTGGAGGGGGGAGGGGTCGTGGAGGGAAGTGGGTCAGCCGTCCTTCACTGCCAACTATAGAAAGTGCCCTCGTCAAGAGATCCAGCGAGTTCATGAGGCGATGGCTTCATATAATCGTCAGAATTTAGAAACATTGGCTACCAGGAAACGATCGGTGGCCCAGATTCTCATCATAATAGATAAATCCTAATGAATTTGCATTTTGTGAATGAGTGGTTTTCTTGACTGTATATTTTTAATAAACAGCTATGATTTCATTAAAGAAAAAAATATAGCACATTTATTTTGAAAACATTTAAAGAAGTCGAATGAATTGAAATGCATTAACAATTTCCTTAATCTGCTTACATTGTTTTACTGAAAGTTGAAGTATTTGACAGGCTCAAAAAAGTGGTGAGTGGCTCGCAGCTGGAAGAACTTCTAACTAAATTAATCAATATTTTTTATAACAGAAAAAAAGTAGCATTACTTTGGATTTCAGGATTTTTTCCCGTTTCTAATATGGTGACTTTACTATAATCGATATATCTTCTTAGCTATTGAGATTGTTATTGTAGTTCGATTTCATCTGCTACTGAGCAGTTAAAGATATTTTTACGTATTATCCTATAGACCATTTCCATGAAAAAAAATAATAATAACGTTGCCATAGCTTGCGATTGAACGCCAAATGCTGCAACTTTGATTGTTGTTATTTCAAAAGCTCACGTTACACATTTTAATTTAAATTTTTTATTTTTAGCGTATGCAAATTTTTAATTTATGATTATATTTTCTGTTGTAACTGTGCTGATATAAAATTGGAATAGGAATTAAAGTTTTTATCCATTTTTTTCAATGAAGGTATTTTGAAAAAAATGGTTGAAGATTTGGTACCTGTTAGCTAGTATTAATTGGACTTATATAAAACGAGGCTCTTGGCATTCAACAGCAATATTTTAGTACTTATTCATTTGGGGGGAAGGGGGGGCTAAATGAGAATGGTCGGTAGGATAATATGAAGCACCGAAACAATTTTATACTCACGCCTAAGAGCTTTGTGTCTCGGAATGTTGACATTATCAATGAAAAATCCTTTCAGGAGCGAGAAGGAACGCAAATGTTTTACAGCTATTGTTGTAAACCAAGTTTATTTCCGGCAATAAATCTGGTTTTTTCCCTTGGAAATTTTGAAAGTCCTCGAGAGTTTTGAAATTTTTCGGATGATTAAGAAATTTTTGAAGTTTTTTTTATTCGACAATTTTTAAAATAAATAAAAATTCACTTATTTTATGATTGCTACTACGAATTATGGCAATGGAAAGTTTTCCAACGAAATAATTTTACTCTAATGACCACACACAATTTAGAATAACTTCAAAATTTAATCTTGAGGAAATATTTTACTGTCGTTCTTTCTCAGCATGAATTTGTAATTTTATATATTTTTTTTTTTAAAAAAAAAAGAAAGAAATACCAATTTCTATTCTGACAGTCCTGAGAAATTTAATATTTCATTCATATATTATTTAATAATATTTATTATTTAGACAAATATATTTGTTTTTCTCAGTACGAAACATTAACTTTCGCACGGGTATTTTTGCATAAGAAAATAGAACACGCGTGTTTTTGCATATTTACGCAGTTTTGTGCACTTCTATATATATATATATATATATATATATATATATATATATATATATATATATATATATATATATATATATATATATATAAGTAATCCATTAAACGATAAATGATTGGTTGAACTTATTACCTCAAAATTCCCAGTTTACTCCCAAAATTCCCTAGTAAATTTTACATCTCTTCTTAAAACAGCTGCCCACTGTGTGACGTCATCTGTCGCGTTTGATTTTCCAGTAAAAAGTCTATCTGTGTAGAAAGAAAGTTAATCAGTATTGCGCTGATTTTATCGAAAATTCGCCCTCTCCACAGAGCAATTCGTCGGTAAATCGCAAAGGAGGACGCATTCATCACTGATTTTATTCCTCATCAAATGCGTAGTATTAAGCATCATTTCTTACATTTTCATTCAGTTTCATTCGGTTTCCAAAAGAATTTCCTGATATTAAGAAAAAGGATGGAAAATGGGACTATTTATAAAAGTATTGACTGAGCATGACAAAATTATGCTATGTCTGAGAAGAAATAGATTTGTCAGCTTTATTCTTTGGTTTCGTAATCATCGTTTAAAATATTAAAATCTTTAATACCGTCATATTTGTCTGTAAATGTTAAAAAAGCGCCGTCAACTGCAAGAATTCAAAACTATCATATAATTTATATAAAGGAACAAAAAATACATTTTATAACCAACATTTCTTAAATCAGCTTCGAGAGAAAGGGAGTACAAACGTTGTTTTCTGTTCAGTGTTTGTTAAATCCAATTTTTTAACTTTACATTTTAAAAAGTGCTCCCATTTATAAACGTCTTTTTAACGTTAATTTGAGTGCAAAAGGAATACGCACGTAAAACAAACCATTATGCACTCTTCGAATTTTCTTAGAAATCCATGAACCCATGGTTTTAGAAATGACGTTAATCAATAAATCTACTGAAAACCGAAACATAAGGAATGGGTGATGCACGCACGCAATTAATTTTGTCTCAAGTTCACAATAATGCAACAAATCCATCATTTACTCTGGAAAACGACATTCTATGATGATAAAAAAAGTTTTATTATAATTCTTTAGATTCCATCAACAATCTAATGAATTATATCGAGAAACTTAATTATAAAAAATTTTCAGATCAGTAGAAGTCAATTTTAAAACTGGAAAACAGAGACAATATTGTTTGATGAATCTTTATTTTGTGAGAATATTTTCATTGTTTATTGCTTGTTTTTGAAGTTTATTTGAATTGTCATTATCATTCATTATATTGTAAATAATAAAAAGCATTTTTAGAAATGCAGCAGTTATATTTTCCCGTATTTGAATACATTTTGATGTCTACGATTGGTTTCTAAAAATCGAAATTTCTTTTATAACTATCAGTCATGGTGCGCTTTTTTTCTGCCTATTGAAAACGCTCCTTTAAAGAAACTGTGTGTAATTAAAAGAATTCCCTTCAATGTGTGTGGGGAGATTTTTTTAAAACAAACTAAACATTATTTTGCATCATTATTTTTATAACAAGAAACTTCATTTCATTTGCAGACTACAGATGCATTTTTCTGTTTCAGACACAAGATGCAGAAGTCGCACGTCCTGGTGAGGTACTTGGCGGTGTTCATCGTCGCCGCAGCCCTTCTCGAGCCCGTCCTGTGCGGCGAGTACTCGGAGTACCCTTCCTATGAAACGAAGTGAGGATTCTTCTATTTTCTCTTCCTAAAATAATGCAGCTTTTTACAGTACGCGCTCATTTTCACGAACTTCTCATTTACGAGCACTCACGATTTTACGAACGAATGGGGCACAGTAATAATTCTATTTATATTTACAAACTAAAACTTTTATAAATCTCTTTTTCACGAACTTATTTTCAAGCATTTTTCGCATGCGATTCATTTTATCTTCTGATTTATTATTGTTCTATTATATATTAGGTTTGAGAATTTCGGAACGACGTTTTTTATGGGAGAATGGTAAATCCTTCGAATTATCCACACCGGCATCGTGGACGTTGAACTTTTTTTAACTCATTCGCGCGAGGTTTCTGCTGCCTCATCTAAAATCCAACTCATGCCCTTCTGCAATGAGTTATCGTGGCTACTTAAAATCGCCTGATGCATCGTCAGTTTGACATCCAAGGTTTTATTTAAAAAAAAAAAAAAAGGGAATACAATTTAAGGAAGATAAGAACATTGTCCAGATGACCTGAATTCCGACACTGCAGGCAAAAATTTCATATATATATATACATATATGTGTGTGTGTGCATATATATGTAGGGTGTGTCATTGGTTTATAAACAAAACACAGTTTTAAAAAACGGACACACTTTATTTCTACAAATATTGGCCAAACAATAACATTTAAAAAGAACAAAGCTATTTTACTGTAGTGCCTACTCGCGCTAGTAACAATATCCTATCAAACAACTATCGAAACAATTATTGGCGGAGCACCTACTCGCGCGTCCGCAGTACGTCAGCTAGTCTCTCTTTCTCCCTCAAAACACTTTCTCTCTGTTGTCTGGAACCATACGCGATGCTCGCTGTCAACTAGCGACATCTATTTACAATTCTGGATCCTACATATACATATTCTTAAGGATTACATAGGTGACTGACAAAATCTCGGTGAAAATGAACACTGCAATCCAAGTCGTGGTCTCTCCGTCAAGCTGAAGATCGTCGACGTGTACAAACTGTGTTCTTCTGTGTAAAGAATGGAAATAACGCACAAAGAAATACACGAGAACAATAAATATATCAAGAATCAACGGGATTTTGTTTTTAATAACGCGCACAAAACCTCAAGAAAATCCAAATAACTGAATTGCCGGAAATGTTATACCATTATTATATAACAATGAACAAATTGAAATAAACTTTCTTAATTAAAGTTGTAGTTTATAACATCGATTTAATGAATGATAATTATAAAAAATAAGGTGATCTTAATCAGAAATCGATTTACTAAAATATTTTTATTTGAAAAAAATATTTTTTATGTAGAATTTATAATTTATTTAAATGGAAAAATATTATTTCGCGGTTTCACCCAGACATTATACAATAAAGAGTATCATATACAACAGGAGTGGCTAACCTGTGGCTCGGGAGCCCCATGGAGCTCTTTGAAAGATTGTTTGTGGCTCCCGATAAATGCACTCGAGTTCCCTTTTCATTTTTAATGTATTATGTTTTAAAAAATTACTATCGTTCCATATGTGTTTCAAATGCCTTTTAAATTACTGACAACAAATATGAAAGACTAAGTGTAACATATTTAATTTCCGTCGAAGTTAAGAATGATATGACTTATCGAAAACTGCGCAAACGAATATTAACAATGGCCTAATCGTCCGTAATCGACCGACACCAGATCGATTTTGAATTTGTAACCTTTAATGCAACGGACAGTTGACGTTGTGTTCTGGTAGATCAATTTGTATCTCTCATGCTACCGATAAAATATGCAATCTGGAATTTTTGGTAAGTTAATTGTAATTTTGTTTCGTGGTATGTAACACGCGTTGTTATTGTTTTAATATCACAAAACTTATATTTTCTAAATTTTTTTATCTGTTTCCAGTTTTCTTTAAAAATGATAACAGAAAACTAAAATAAAAAAAGAAAATATGAGCAAGAAAATTGAAATTCTATTAATGAGCGGGAGGAGAATTTCTTTTTTATTGACAATATAAGGTAATTGGAAAAAAGCATTATAAGGTATTTGTAAGTCTACAGTTTAAAATTATAATGCTAACAATTTATGTTGACATTATGAAATCAATCATCCTCAGTTTTCTAATCATATCCACCAAATTTCAAATTAATATTAAAACTTGCTTGTTTAAAATCAAATTTAAATAAACGGAAGTCAGTTTTGATGATCCTTAGCAATCAAGCTAATAGTGCGGCTGAAGGTAGTTTTGTTATTGCTTGGAATATTGCTCGTGCAAAACGCCTATATAGAGAAAAAAACTTTATTAAAAAATACTTGGATGTACTTAAAGTTATAGATCCAAATAATGCAGCATTGCACAAAGTTTTTTCTCCCATTCCCATCTCGAGACACACAACCGAATGACGCACATAACTGCAATTAATACATCTCTTGAATATAATTTAAAAAGTGATTTGAAGAACTGTATTGCATTCAGCTTAGCCCTTGATGAATCGACAGATATCACAGATCTCCCGCAGTTGGCAGTTTTCATACGTTTTGTTTCACCTGACTTTTGTTCAAGAAGAATTATTAGATTTAGTAACACTTCAAGAGTCAAATGGCGGTGTCGATATTAAAAGTCCATTGGATTCCATAATGAAATCTCTTGATGTGCCTCTTGATAAACTTGTAAGCATTGCAACTGATGGAGCTCCGGCAATGCTGGGTAAAAAAATCGGTCTTATTGTGCTTCTAAGAGATGATTCTCAGATTCCATAATTCATACCGATTCACTGCGTATTTCACCGAAAACATCTCGTTGCAAAATATTTAAAATATTCTTATATAGTGTTACATATTGCAAATTACATTCACACCAATGCAAAAAATTATCGACAATTCAAAATTTCTTTGAAGAATTTAAGGATGAAGAACTTTCAAATGACATTAGTTTCTTTGACATTGTGTTAAATAGTTACCTATAGCTAAAACGTATTAAATCAATTTATACATTTGTTTGATCCGGTAACTGCATTTATAAAAGAAAAAGAAATAAACTATTCAGAATAAAATGATGACGAGTGTGTCATGGAACATTTGTAAACACTAAATTTACAATTGCAGGGGAAAGATAAAATAATATCTGACCTTTCACAGTGTATATTTGGTTTTAAAACTAAATTACAATATTTTTAAAGACATTAAAAATAAAGCATTTCGTCCTTTTTTCCGAATTAAAAAGAATAGGTTCCAATATTAAAGACAAAAAAAATAATAATAAAATATAAGAATGAAAGAAATAAAAGAAGAAAGGGGAAAAAACCCAACGAGTGTATACAAAAAGCTAGAAGGAATATTAATGGAAATCCAAAATATAATTCAAGGCTTGAAATATTTTAAATCGTCTCTTGATTTTTTTCTGAAGCCATTTGAAATAAACATTATTAATGGTGACTTTTCCACATCCATTTATTTTATTACATTACATATATTCAGACTTGTATGCTTGATTCTTGAGATCCGCTTGTAAGTCTTCGTCGATAATAGGACAAATAGCACAATGACAGATGTACAACCACAGAAGAATAACGAAGAAAACATCCAGGGCCACGGTGGGAATCGAACCCACACTCCTACGCTCTCAAGCGATTAGCGGTGATGCTTTAGACCACTCAGCCACGGAGCGCCCTTCCACATCCAATACAATTATAAAAAAAAGCATCTGGAGAATCAGAATTAATAGAGTTGCCAGAAGATCAACCTCAACAATTGAAAAATAAGTCGACGCCGATCACTGACTTTTGGAAATTTCTATCAGAATCGAAGTATTCTGAATTAAAAAAAGGCCGTCTGTCGAATTATTTCAATTTTCGGAACAACATACTTATGTGAATTATTTTCATTTTATTCCACATCAATATTCGTGAAATCCAAACACCCATCAGTATTAACTAGTCAGCATCTGAAAGAATCACTGAGAAGTCTTCTCACCAATTATTCACTAAATTTTAAAGAATTATCAAGTAATATATATATTATATATTATATATATATATATATATATATATATATATATATATATATATATATATATATATATATATATATATATATATATATATATATATATATAATATTATATATATATATATATATATATATATATATATATATATATATATATATATATATATATTCATCATTTCATTTGCATCGTATATTTTAGTATATTTCAAATTTTATATTTCTGGTTTCAATATTTTTCATGTTTTATCTTATTTATATTGGCAAATCTTTCTTTAGATGCTATATCAAGATTTCTTTAGATGCTTTCTTTATATATATATATATATATATATATATATATATATATATATATATATATATATATATATATATATATATATATATATATATATAATATTTAATTTCAATACACAAATTTTGTACCTTTATTCACATGATTTCAATAAATATATTTTCAGTAAAAAAAAAATTTAATGCCTTTTTGTGTGTGTGTGTGTGTGTGTGTGTGTGCATACTTTTTATAAACTTATTTAATTGCGGCTCGCGAAAAATTTCAAATTTTGAAAAATGGCTTGGACTATCAAGGTGTTTGGCCACCCTTGATATATAATTTACAATAATAGAAAATTGCATTGAATTTCAAGAATTTTTGAGATATTTAGGTGATGAATAATAAGACAAGCGAATTCAGGAATAAAAAAGAGTTATAAAGAAAAATAAAACCCACACATTTAGTTATAGAATACCGAGAAAATATAACAGAAAATGTGTGTTTATTCATTTTCACCCTTCAAACGAAATAGAAATCCGTAGTTCTTATGACACTCGAAACAGTAAAACACTAAATTACAATTCTGATCTTATTAAAAATTAAAATGAAATTCTTACCGTTGTAATTGTTTTCATCTCGAGAGAAATAATCTGTAGTGATTTCGAATTTAACAAAATGAATCTCCAACTTTAAATGCAGAAGTAATAATGCAAACAAAGCTAATCAGCATTATGAGCATCATCGGGGTGTCGATCGATAGCGGAGTGGTCAGCGACCCGGACTTCGAAGCAGTGGGTCACGGGTTCAGATCCAGGTTCGGGGATGAATGTTCATTTCTCTCTCTGTCCTGTCACTTTCGGAGCAACCAGTGGCCGCCCCCTGTATAAGTTGCCATCACCTTTGCTTCTTGTAGCCTTGAAAAGGCATGTTTTAAGATCAGCCGGGCATTGGAAAAAAGAAATCTTTAATTACAACTACTCAATAATACTCCACATAATTAAGTTTCTTTGCCAGCCTTAATCTATATTGACTGATTAATTGCTTTTGATAAATTTTTGGAAGCAAAAATATTCCTAAATTGTGTGATTAATTGGAAATGTTATAAAATTGTATTATTTTATCATATTCCAAAAGGTTTAGTATTGGATCTTTAGAACTTCTCTTTACAGATCTTATCTTTAGAACTAATCTTTAAATTTCTGCTTTTTGCGTCTGTTTGTGCAGGTATTTTAGACAAGAGTGAAAAACTTAACAACTGAATGTCTCCTGTGGCGATTTTTGCGTCTGTTTGTGCAGGTATTTTAGACAAGAGTGAAAAACTGAACAACTGAATGCCTCCTGTGGCGATTTTCCATAGAAAGAGGGACAAATTTTTTTCTTAACAGAAAAAAAGTTCACCAGCTGTCATCGCTTAATAAATAGCTGTAAAAAGATTAAAATATGTATATCCTGTCGTTTAATAGAGAATAGTATGGAATGCAAGAGAGACTCCTAAGCCATGGTGATTGGCGAATTTACTGGTTTTCCTGGTTAGGGCATCGGCTTTGCGTCTGTAAGGGCTGGGTTCGATCCCCAATGCCGCCAAAGACCCACCGAGTACATGCGATGTACGTGCTCGTTAAATCTGTGGAATTGAAAGTCCTGTGATCAGTCGTTGAGCAGTTACCATGGGTGTAATGATCTGAAGAAAATATCCTCTTCCTCCAGATCAAAGTCAGAATGGAGGAAGTGGATACTTTGGGGGCGCCATCTTTCGGAGGAGTCTTAGAGTCAAGACATACCATGATGGTCCTCTGATTGAATGAAAGAAGCACCCTTCTGACTTCATTTCGCATAGCCGTCGGCTAGGGAGCTTGGCTTGTCCAAGTAAGAACATCTGGTTATCCTCTCGGATGCAGTCAAGAAGGCGGAGAACTTATAGCAGCTTATCATGCTGTCTACTGCGTCACATCTAAGTTATTTTCATAATGGTATCATTTTCCAATAATATTAAACATTCAGTAATAAACAACAATAAACATCATTTCTGATGTTTATCCTTTCGTCTTATGAGCATCTGTCGGAGTCTTTCCCAGCGAATTCATCTTAAAGATAATGACGCGGTAGGTACTAAAATGCATTGCAATAACTTTTGACTACTAGTTTATCCATTCTGACCTATCATAGTGCAATGAATAACGAAAAAAACATGTTTTGAGAAACAATGTTTACTGTAAGTATTCTGTTATTTTAAAACGTGTCTGTGATATTTTTCTTGATTCCCTAATAGAAGCTACTGAACATGCAGTGAGTGTCTTCTTTTTATGTAATTTTCCCCATGCAGTGGTAAAACGACATCACACAAGAATCGGGATTAGTGATAGAAATCAAGAAACACCGGTGGCGTGGTGGCAGCGCTTCGCTGTCGATAAGGCACAGGTCCGATTTGGACCAAGGTTGGGCAAGGTCGACTCACCCTTTCATCCCTTCTGTGGGTCGATAAAACTGAGTACCAAGCATGCTTGGGAAGTAAGCACTGGAGATTTCACATTATGCTGACCTCTTAACGTGTAATTTCCGTTAGGTGCTCAGCCTAACGGGAGATATATGCTTCGTGCCACGAACCCTCGGTTATAAAAACAGATAGCGGAACTGTAGGCCTTGGTACCCATGTGAGTTGTCATACCACTGAGTTTAGTTTTAAAAGAAATCAAGCCTGAGCTCATTCCTTAGATCAGTTCAAATAATATTTGTTGTTGTTACATATGGCACTTGGACGAGCCAAGCTCGCTAGCCGACGGCTATGCGAAATTAAGTCAGAAGGGTGCTTCTTTCATTTAATCAGAGCACCGCGATGGTGAAAGTCTTATTGACAGCTAAGACTCCTGCGATAGATGGCACCACCAGAGGACCTCCATTTTCACTTAGATCTGGAGGAGGAGGATATTTTCTCCAGAGCATTACACCCATGGTAACTGCTCAACGACCGACCACAGGATCAAGTAATATTTACAAGTAGTTATTGAAGAGTTTGTCAGACTTGCAAAAATTTCATTCAAAAAACCAGTGCTTTTTCTGCGCTTCCACTCTGATTCCTGTTTACCTTATCGTTTCTCATTGGTTGTATTTCATTACTTGCGTCATTTTCCTAGAGCTTCTTTTCATAATCCACAACAATTACTTCTAATCCAAATTTTAAGTCCTTTTTTATAAGTTTCCTTAGAATTTTTGACTTGACAGTTGGCATTTCAATTCCAAGGTCTCTCCAAGAAAAGTTTTAAGCGTATTCATTTTAAATATGCCGTTCATACAATATCTTCAAGTGTATTTTCCATAATATGAAGAAATATTGAGAACTTTGTAGCTGAATTGCTTTCTCACAGAAAATACTCTGAATACGAGCCCCGAACAGCTTCTGTCTCCATCTTTAGATGCCACAGCCATGACAAGATTGCTTTCTCAGGAGGAAGTAATTAATGCCTCGGTCCATTGGGATGGCAGTCATTTTTCAAACAATAAGATAGTGCATATTGGCCAGTGCAACGGATTGTGTGTTAATCTGCCACAACTCACTTCAGCGCTACTCAAACATGTCTTTACATGCCACGAATATGACCGCAGAGTCTAAGAATATCGCTTCCATCATAAATATGTCTCAACATTATCTGAATAACAAATCTTAATTTTCCTATTAATTACCACTATTTAAATGTCGATACTTTTTAAAATGATATTTTTTGAAACAAAGTTTTCTCGATCAATTTTCTAGTTTAAAAAAGTTTCCCAAATTTACAATTATATATCTATACATATTAATACTTTAATTAGAAACATTTTTATGGAATTAAAAGACACAATGACATATTATCAGAGAAATGTGTAACTTTTCTGATTGGATAAATAAAACACTAAAAATCTATATATTTTAAACAATGACTTTTAAATGTGAAATAAAGTATACGAAGTCTATTTATTATACTACAATAAATCATTTTCCAAGTCATTATTGTTTACAGGGTGAATACCACGTGGTTCCATACCAATGATTTGTGCAATGCATTTTAAATTGATTACTCTATTCTGATAGATGGAATTCTATTGATATATATGGATACAAAAAATAAGGTGTTCGTCCTTTATTTTGCAGGAGTTATGAACATCATCACCATGACTACCATCCTCCTGCCAAGAAAGCCGGCGCTCACGTAGACATCAACATTCCATTCGATTTGCCAACCCTTGCCAAATTCGGTGTTCTTGGATTTACTAAGCTCAACCTCCTGCTGGCGTTGACCAAAGTCGCCGGAGCCAGCCTCGGTGTTTCGGCCCTCGGTCTTGGCAAACTCGGTAAGGTCGCTCTGAAGGTAGGACATGGACACAAAGCAGGAGGGATCGCCATTGATGTAGGAGCGCCCCATGCAAAATCTCACTCACACTACGAGCACCACGAACCCATAGAGAAACATTATTAATTCAGACATTTTTAACTGATTTGATGACAAATTCATAAAAGAGCTTCACGTCGCTTATATGGGACAAGTATTGATGTGATATTTCTGGTTCAATGAAAACTAAAGACTAGTACTATTTGGTATTCTTAGCACCTATATACTTAAATTTTAAATTAAGCAACTAAATATTATTTTAAAGAAGTTTTAAGTTTTTTCTTAATATCTTAATTGAACAATTTTTAAAAATCCATATAAATGCAATAAGTAAACTTATAAGAATTCTGAGTGCGGAACACTGAATTTTTATTGGATTATGAAAACATGTAATCAAAGCATTGCAACACACGTACTTCTACTTGGCAGTATGCAAAGAAACAATTGTTAAAAGTAATTTTGAAATGTGAGACAAACTGCAACCGTTTGGTGAAATTTCGAATGAAAAAACTGAGCTTGAGAAATCCTGATGAATTGAAAGTTGCACCTGGTTTTATATAAGCCAAGCTGAATTCTACATCTTTTAATGCAGTGCGTAATTCTGTTTGTACTCGTTTTGAAGAAAGTGCACTCTTTTTGAAGTTAAGGAATAAATCTGGGTCAATATTATATTCTAAAAGTTTGTGTAAGATGACTGTAAAAAATTAATATATCACGTCCAGTCCGAAGGAGGAGATAATAAAGTGTAACTTTAGAAGCAATAAAGGCCTGAAATTCAATTTCCATCAGGAATACAGAGAGGTAGACTTACAAAGCTTGTATATCCAACTCCAATTAAAAATTGAAATTATATTTTTTTATTGTTATTAGTTAAAACTTTTCTTTTAGTTAGTTTATTTTTATTATGCCGATTTTACTTTTTCCTGTTCCGAAATATTTTTTTAAAAAAAATATGGAAAAATCACAAAAATATCGATATTTTATTCAAAAATTAGTTTATCGATATATTAGAATATGTTATTTAATTAAAGATGCTCAATGAAACTATGATATATGCACACTAGTGGTATTTCAGTTGAAATATGTCATCTGAGAAAAGCATTGAAATGCATATTTAAGAACAAAAGAATTGATTTTTTTTGTGTGATGCAGAGTTTATTTTATGTGATGCTGAAGTTGAGAAATTTGGATTACTAAATCCTCACAATGACTTTTCAACAACATTTGACTGAAGTTAAAAACGAATACTTAAATGAGATCTGTGATATTCAGCAATGACTTTGTGCCACTCATTCAGACTTAGATAAAGACATTCAACCATCAACAATGACTCTTGCTGCTTATGGTTCACCCCACAAAGCAATAGAGCGCCAACTCCATCCATCTTTATTGCAGCCACTAAAGAGTTGATGCTAACCTCTATCAGATATAGAGGACTTTACTAATGCAGTCTTTTCGCTTCCATTTTGGCAAAGGAATGAGCACCCAATGGATGGCGAAACAATGAAGAATTGTTCTCTTTTGAGGCTGGGTCCAAAGGGACAGCAGTCGTTATTTGATTTGGAGCTAGTACAGGAAACATCATCCCCGAGAGAATATCCATAAAAGTGATTCATTTAATGGGTAGTCTTTTTTTGAGTGGGGTGTCAATAGACAAGATGGCTTCCCACTTAGAACCACGTGACTACAGACACAGCGAGAGGAACATCATTTCTAGAAACTGTAGATGTCACTTGTTTTCGAGCTTTTGCCAAGGCGATTCCACGTGTACAAGCCATTGCATTTACCAGCAAATACTTCCACACACGTTGTAGCCAGCTTGATACAGGAAACAAGGAGCATTTTCAAGATACTTCCGGCAAAAAGTATTCTTCTCAGGCGCGTGCTGAACTCTTCAGCAAGATTAATGCTTTTTACTTAAACTAAACCAGACTGTACTCGCCAGCTTCCAGACTAAACCAATGGCTTCTCGAGTACATTGAAAGTGTTTTAACTATGCCAAACTCTGACGTATTTGATTAATTTCATACTATTTGCTGATATCTAACGTAGTTATTACCTCCTTATATGACACTATATTGCACATACCGAGATGTGGATTCATTAGCTTCTGTTTGAGTAATTTTTTGAATAATTGCTGTTTTTGCGATTTTTCCTTATAATTATTTGCATAATATAGTTTACTATTTATCTTCAATCATTTTTTCTGTGAGAGGAATGATATTGAGATTTTTTCATGCTGCCTATTCATTCTTACTTTTTTAGAGTAAAATAATTAGGGAACGCTATAATTTAGCTTTTACCTGTTCAACCCCACTTAGAAATTATTATTATGTGAAAAGAGAAAGAATTCATGAGGTTTCACCAAAATAATTTTCTTGCCAATTTATTCACATTCCAAAAAATAGCTAGAAACAAATGATTCTCCCAATTTCATACATTTGTCCAAAAATCCTCGCCAAATGTTATAGGCAGTGCTACACTTGAATAATTTTTTTTAAAAGTAATTACATCTTCTTAAAAGGCTTGTCATAATAAACCTTAAACACAAGAGAGATGAATACATCAAAAGAAATCACAATACAGTTAAAATTTGCTAAGATAAAACTTCGTAGAATGTCTGAGAGGGAGAATGGAAATTAAAAATCCCATTTTTAGTTATATATATATCCTAGTTGTAAAATTACATAATAACAAAATTATATAGTAACAGAATGTTTTGTCTATGTCATTGAAAAATTATATATTTTGCAATTGGACTGCTTCATGTAGAATTATTAGTTGCATTAAATTGCCATTTAAATACTAAGCATTTATTGTGAAGTATTATATAAATCAATAGTTATAAAATAGTATGCATTCAAAAGAGGAGATTTAATTGCAGTTTGATTAAAATTTTCAAATATGATTATCATATCTGGTAAAAAAAAAAAAATTGAGAAGGAATCAAAGCAATTCAAAGTTCTTTAATTACTATGAACCAAGTTCCTGATAAGCTTCATTGATTTGTACTCTGCAATTGTGATTCCATTAGCGCAGTCCGTCTTGTTTGTGCAAGACTCCTGCTGCAGAGATTCGTCCTAGTATCGATGGAAGCAAATATGTCATTCCATGTGTGTACATACTTTTGATAATAAATATTTTTTTACAAATGGACTATATTTAAATGTTCATTTTATATATATACACCGTAACACAATACAAACACAAAAAAATTAACTAATACGAATTCAAATAAAAAGAATGTATTATTATTCTAAATTTAAGCAATTATTCAATACCCAAAAAATGCTTCTATTTAAAAAATTAATGATTAGATGTTACATAAATCAAGGAATTCAATTACTTTGGGGTGGAAAAATACACGATGAAAATTCAGGAGTTATAATTTAGAAAATGAAGTCTTAATCTAAACTTGAAAGGTTATCCTAGAACAGAGGTTACTAATTATTAATCTGAAATAAATAATTTTAAGAATGATTCAGTGTTGAAAATATTTAACATTGAATCATTCTTAAAACTATTGAGATTTATAATTATAATAAATAATCAGAAACCACACCAGCAAAAGGGCCATTACTTATTTCAATTATATTATATGAAATTAGTTATAGTGTGTGTTAAAGTTATTTATGATTTATAATTAACAAACCTGGATGTATGTAAAGTCGCATCGGCAAAATTTTATTCAATTTTCAAAAACTGTCGAACCACAATATTATTTAATACTAGATTATTCCTTATCAAAATAATAATCATTTGAATAAGGATTTCAACCAACAAAATTTGAAAACATTAAGCATTTGCATGCAATGCAACATTACTTAATCCTTTAGCCAAGTCACAGCGAGCTTGGCTTGTTTAAGTTTCATAAGTAACAACACTTAATCCATGTTTCATTAGCAGGGGTGTTTGTGGGACCCCAAAAAATCCCCGGAAACTTTTACGGACTTACTACCGACATTTTGGAGCTTCGAGAAGGGGGGGGAGAAATGAAAAATTACAATTATGAAGTATTGAATGACCTAATTATTGCGTTTTCTGCTTTCAAAGCAAACAAAATTACCCAGATCAAAATAAATAATTCATCATTATTCCTACTTCCTTTTGAACGACGATCCCCGGAATTTCCGGGTATCGAAGTTCAAAATCCCCGGAGCACAAACACCCCTGCATTAGTATCTGGAATGTCTGAAAGGAAGATGTGATTTAAAAGTAAACACGATTTCATTGGTTTAAGCAATTTTGGAGTCTTTTAAACTGAAAAATTTAATAATTTTTAAAATTATATGGCACAGTTTATTTATGATAGTTTATCATGGTGTATAAGTAGTTGTGTTTTGGAAAATCTTTTATGTGATTAGGCCTCCAATATTCTTAATGCACAACAATTATGTAAAAGATTCTGGCAACAGAATACTTTTTAGTAAAGCTATTCCTTGAATATATAATTCCCAAACACACACCATTTACTCAGGACTACAAAATGTAGCATACTACTTAAATAAATTATTAAAATTCCCTTAGTTTGATAAATTACGTAATATCTTGAAACATCATCATGTTTAAAGAAAGTGCGTACTACAAGAATAGCTCCTGCCAAGAAGTCTAGTCAGTGGCTATTGCTATAGTAACAAGAGCTGTCCATTTCAAATGGGGATAAGAGTGTTACGGATTGGCAATGTTTAGGGTGATTTCTCAAGATATTCAATTAGGCAATTTGATGCATTTCATTTGACTCATCCTGTCGAAAATTGCATGTTTTGTTTCTATGACAACAGACAGGTACAGATAAACTGAAGAGCTATTCTCTTCATGGATAGATAGTACACAAATAATTCTTATTTTACAAAAAGAAAATTCAGAGAACTTTTGTTGTTGCAGTGTCGTGCTTACGAAACAGATTCAAACATAAGCAAAAAGAAATAAACCAATAAAAGAAACTAGTGCCTTACTCCATCTTCCGTTTTAAAAATATTCAGTAATTTTTTATGTAATTCAGAGATATTCAAAACATTTTGGAGAATGGGATGAATTATCCAGTGATCAAGAATACTACAATTTTAAGTTTTCAATAAAGTTCGTTAAAAATCAAATACACCTTTTTTTCATGATTATTATATTTTATTATTTAAATATAAACACATTCTATTACAGTAAATTGAGTTATAAAATTTAAAAGAAAAATACATGCAAATTAAATTATACAGTAAGGGAATTCTTCAACTTCTCACATCGTAAAATAGAAAAATTTCGGACAATATTTTTCCATTATACTCCCTCTTATGACCCTAAAAAAACAACACGTTTTCTTACGAAGAAGAGAAGATAATATAACGTATATACGATGATTTTGTTGATTCAAAATTTTTTTTAATCTAATGTATCCCAATAGAATTTTTCGGGCGAAAATTGACTAAAAAGTGATAAACAATGTTAAACAAGCTAAATGGTGAACAAAGATAATGCTAATGGGTGCAAAAGATGTCTTGGTGATAATTTTGTCAGTTAAAAGGAGCATTACGGTCACATATCACCCATAAAATAGCCAAACACAACAAATTTTGTTTCACTGAAAAAAGGTTCTATTACTACGCAATCGATCACCGAGGTGATTGCTAAACAGTTTCCGGCAGAAATAAACCTTGGAGCTTAAATATGCTGTGTGATAAGTGATAATTATTTATTTTATAAGATGCAAATATAAAGTATTTGTATTATTTTTTAGTAATTTCTAAAAACGTAAGCCACTGTATTGTGCCAAAAGCAAATTTAACAGGCATGTATTATGCTTCTCGGTGGGTTTCTCTCGATGTAGTCTCTGACTTAAGATTGCGAAACCTGGAAAGCTGAACCTCAAGCCTTATCGCACCATTCTGGGTGACTATTTGCTTTATACATTCCATTAATTCTAAGAAATAGACATTTACACCCAACAAAAAAAAAAAAAAAAGACAAGTTGTGCCAAAAAGGTATAATGAGATTGTGATTTAGCGCTTAGACTAGTCAACAAAGAGTTTATACTTAACGCTATCAATCACCAACGGGGAAAACCAAACTAAAGATTTGAGGGATGCCCACAATGTCCAAAATTAGAAGATGAATCATCAGTATTCTTCAAGAAATTGAAAGAATGAATGAACTCAACTTATACCAGGATGTCGGTATTTGACTAATTTAAAGTCTACGCTTTCTTTTTAAATATTCATTAGTGTTTGTGATTAATTTAAAACTTAATTAATGTTGATTTAAATTCAGTGTAAAATTGCTTACGCCCCCCAGTATTTAATTTACCCATGTGATATTCGGCTCCACAATTCAAGGAAGAAGCGACTGTTATTCAAATTGTCATTAGCGCGGCAGCACTGCTATACATCAGCGCGGCCATCAGCCTCGTCTCTTGTGGCCCTCAATCTGATTAAATTCTGAACATGCAACCGGGCATTAGAAAGAAAAAAATAATATATAAGCATATATTATTACATATGTGAGCTGTAATATAAACTTATATAAGTATGTATGGCTTGATTGTTCATATACTGCAATAATGTATTAAATTACACAAGTCAGGAATAATATATACTTAAAATAGAACAAAAAGCATAACATCAAAAAACGAAAACAATAACACTTATTTCTGATGATATGTTTTTTACAGTACAACACAATCTAATATAAAAAATAATTTTAATACGCCGCTCTGAATCTTCTGATAAAAATTTCACAAACATAGTTTTTATTTTAAATATTAACTTTGGATATCCATCCCCAGAGCGGAATATTCACATTTTAGTTAATTCTGAGACCATTTATTTTCCATATTTACGCTAAAAAATTTTAATATTTATAATCAATTCTTAAAGCTAACATTGTACTTCGTATGTTAATAAATTCAAAATACACACAGCTGTAAATTTTCACCAACACTGCAAATATGCTGTGGGCATAATAGTTTATTTTATTAATTTCCAAGCTTTTTAATAAATAAAAGCAACAAACATTAATGCTATTTACATTTTTAAACCAAATTTTTTTTATAACTACAGCAAGAATTTTTTCTTTCAACCACACTAGGAAGTACTGTTAATTAGGAATCTAATAAAGCCTGGTTGTTCAAAAATTAATAACAGCAGAAATATAGAATAAAATTTAAGGGAGTGAATCCTCCGGTGCTGCCATCTACCGGAGGAGTTTAGAGCAAAGTCGTACTTTCACCATCTTGGTGCTCTGGTTCAACGAAAGACGCAGCTTACTGACTTAAATTCGCATAGACAACGGCATAGCGAGTTTGGCTTGTCCAAGTGTCATAAGTAACAACAGCAACAGAATGCAAATCTAATTGGTCACTTTCAATGTAAGTAATGAAACACACAGACATAGCTTAATTGAGAGCGCCAACGATGCCATTTTCATGTCGCAACAAACTGGTCAATTAGCGGCGTGAGAGATACATCGAAGAACTTCAACCCAAAGGAAGCCATGATGTATTTCGGGTAAATTAGAAGAAACCACCTCATTTTTCTTCCCCATAATACGTGGATTGATCGACTCGAATACCACTCCTTGAAGCTTTTTCTTTCAAAACTGTAACTGAACCCGAATTTCATGCCAAATATCTAAAATATTATTTACTAGAACGCCAAGATTCAACTTTAAAATTTAATAATCTCCGAACTTGCTATTTTAGGAATGAAAGCAAGCTTACGCAACAAATATATTTAATTTGAGTCTCTACGATAATTTAATAAGGAAATCACGAAAATAATTTAAAATTTCTATATGCTTTTATAAATTTGATTCTGGTAACCCTTACCTTCTTTCTTTTCTTTTGTCACAACTTTCTTTCTTTTCCTAATTATTTAAAACGAATTTAGTTAATACACAGATTTGGACACTTTATAAACTTGTTACAACCGTGCTAAACGAATATATATTTCGTAAATGGTAATTATTCATTTCTAAAGAAAGACTCCATGCCCGAATTATTAAAATCAATGGGTTTTCCATAATTAATGATATTTGTCTTGAGTTTTAATTACTTTAATTCGCAGTTTTATTTTCGTGCACTAGGAAAAAATTTACAGAATAATTTACTGCATATTACATTTTATATATTTCATTATCACATTCTTTTTATATGCATGTGAAATACAGGGTGATTATAAAAAAACTTTGCGAACATCTGCACTTCTAGCGTCCATTCTATTTAACCGATCAAGATGATATTTCAAATATAGTTCTTTTGAGATATGCGCTCGAGATTCTGTGAATGGCAACACAGTGACCCTCGCGGTTACAGTTATAGTGACAGAAACTCGAAATTTTCGAATGGCAACGTCTACTTTTTACCATCGCAAAATGTTCAGCACATGCGAAAACCCTAAATAGCGTTGAAACGGTACCGATATGTCTAAAAACGGACGTGTTCTGCAAACACAAAAAAGAATTCTGAAAACCGGCCAAGAAAACACGATCTGGGCGCACGCAATAAATTTGCATGTCAAGAAACCAATCACAGAACGCCGGTCGCCAGATATTCAGCGTAGGAAACCTATAAAATACCAAGCGGGTATGCGAAGTCGTCATTCGGGAACTCGCACATACCGACGATATGAGTTTTCCTAGGAAAGTTCGCGGTGAATTGATCAAACTCTATTACCAAAATGGGATGAACGCTGCGGATGCCTTGCGTGTGTATCGCCGCAATCATCGACAACGACGCGGCCCTTGTACTCTGCAAGCTCTGCGTGATTTAGTGCGGAAATTCGAAGATACAGGCTGCACCTGTGACAAACAGTGCTCCGGACGGCCAACTGTTTCTGAGGACGTTGTCATGGAAGTGCACCATACAGTGACTGCAGGACACACAGAAACCGCAAGAGGCATAGCGCGCGTGTTGGATATTCCGAACTCAACGGTCCGCAAGCTCTTGCGCTCGGTACTTCACATGTTTCCCTATCGGTTCCAGCGCGTCCAGATGTTGGAGCCGGGTGACCCACAACAACGTCTGGACTTCGCAAATGCATTTTTGTTACGATATGATGCGGATAACGACTGGCCACTTCGCATACTATGGACGGACGAGACGCATTTCACCTTAAATGGCAGCATTAACACAAAGAATTGTGTGCACTGGGGAGAGACGAATCCTCATGCTGTGGCGCCAGTACCATTATTTGACGCCAAAGTGACTGCGTGGTGCGGCATTACAGCTACATTTGTTCTGGGCCCGTTCTTCTTTGAGGAAACGACCCCGACTGGCCCTGCAACATGTTCTGTAACGGGCCCTCGGTATGCAGCCATGCTGAAAAATTATGTCTTACCGGAGTTGCGTCGGATGAATGCACTCAATGACATTGTTTGGATGCAAGATGGCGCACCTCCACATAAAGCGAGGTCAGTTAAAAGGCTCCTGGATCAGCATTTTGGTGATCGCATCATCTCACGCTATTATCCTTTTCCGTGGCCTGCGCGATCCCCAGATCTGACGCCTATGGATTTCTGTTTTTGGGGCTATCTCAAATCCAGAGTTTATCTGTGCAATCCTCAAACATTGTCGGACTTAAAGGATTCTATACGGCGTGAGATTGGAAACATCCCTCGTGCCATGTTGCGTGCAGCGACATTGTCCACCGTCTCCCGCATGCAATGCGTAATTGCCTGTGATGGCACTCATGTGGAAAATGTTTGAAATTAATAAAGATTTTTTTTCTCTATGTGTTCTCATCATTGAGCAGTGTCTTGTCTCTGTCGTATGCATTATTCCTCCGTGCGCCTTGAAGAACTGTTTGTATGTGTATAACACGTCGGTTTTCGGACATATCGGTACCGTTTCAACGCTATTTAGGGTTTTCGCATGTGCTGAACATTTTGCGATGGTAAAAAGTAGGCGTTGCCATTCGAAAATTTCGAGTTTCTGTCACTATAACTGTAACCGCGAGGGCCACTGTGTTGCCATTCACAGAATCTCGAGCGCATATCTCAAAAGAACTATATTTGAAGTATCATCTTGATCGGTTAAATAGAATGGACGCTAGAAGTGCAGATGTTGGCAAAGTTTTTTTATAATCACCCTGTATTGTTGTAAAACAGAAGTATCTTAAGCAATTATAACATGATTGTCACGTGAACTGGAGCCGACAATACAAATGAGTTGATGATTATTTCTTTTTAAATAAAAATAATAATGAAACTAAATACACAACAATATTTAATGTTACACTAAAATCATTTTAATATATCAACATTAAAAAGATACTATTTCTTCAAAATGTCATGTGATAGGAAATTTCCTCTAATAAAAAAATGAAATTATGATATTTTTAACATTTTGCTGTGAAAGCCATTTTATTCTGTGACTTTTACTTAATTTTTTGTACGACATAAGAATATTTTGAAATATAAATATTCCTTTTATAAGAAATTTATAACATCTTTAAAACAAATTACTTATGAATTCATTAAATTTTTAAGTAATAAACTGTTATGCAGAAAAATAAATGAATTTTAATATTTGAAAATGGATTAAAATTATTTAATGTAGAAAATAATTTTAGTTCTTACACTTCAGGAGATATTATTAGTGATGAGTTGAAATCACATTTATGTTACCTCGTAAGAGTTAAATTTACAGAAAGTTATTTTATTAAAAAAATGTCTAAATAATTATTATATTATAAAATATTTTCAAAATAAACAAATTAGTAATTCTTATTTGAATAAAAAATTTAATCTGTCTTTGTTTTAAGCATAAAATGTTATATTCTATGTAATATTGATTAAGTCATTAAAATCTAAAAAATAATAAACAGCATATTAAATATAAAAAAGTTCTTTATTAAGAATTAAAATTATAAAAACAAAGAATATTCACTTAAGCAGAAATATCTGAAGCGAATAGCAAGTTAAAAAATTAGGGCCAGAAATTATGAAATATTTAAATTTAGTTTTCAATCTAAATTAATGTAACAAGATACAGATGGCATAAAAAATGCTTTATAATTGATAAGAAGGATCAAATTGATTACAGAAATACATATGAATATGTGAACTAGTAAAATATTAATAGTTTAATATAAAATAAAATATTTAAGTTAGTAGCTTTGCCTAAGCAAACAATTATTATAAAAATAACAATAAAAAATTAAATAAAAATAAGGTTTTTTCTGTTTTAATGAAATGTAGTTAAATTTTTTTAACATTTTAAATAATAAACATAATTTTTGTATTTTTCTGGCATTCAGAATTTTCAAAAATTTTATATCTAAAATTATAATTTCTTTATATAATTTTTTTTATAAAGTTATGATTCCTATAATTTAAAACAAAATTTTACAATTCTATTGCTTTGTTATACAGTAAAAATTATGGCTCCAAAAATATTAAAACACTTTCACCCAATTATTAATGATTGCATTTCATTAAAGCCCTGTGAAGTTAATAATCACAGACAGCTAAATATTGAAGGATGAAGTATTAAAATGATTTTTTTCTACAGTTTTATAAGTATTCAACAGTACTACTTCAAACAGCTTCCCAGATAAACAAGTGGAGTTGCTTTTGAGGAAGATTACTCATCACGCATGACTTCCTGTACAGTTAGTTTTCAGTTGATCAGAGAAGGAATGAAAAGGGGGTATATTTATTTATGTAAAAAATCGCTTTCTTATCCTGATTCATTGCTACAACACGATGCTTTTATCTAATAACAAAGAACTAGTTTATAACAAAATACTTTTTAAGAATTATGCGGTAATTTAGATCAATAAAAACTGTACGTAAATAAATAAATTAAATCTTTCCTATCAATTTTTGAAAATAAAACATTTCTAAAATGCAAAATCTGAAATCTAATGATCAAATTCTAAAAAGAAAGTAAGAATAAGAAATGATTTTAAAGTTAAATAGTATAACCTATTTAAAGAAAAGGTAAATTTTTCACAAAAATTATAACTGGAATATTTTTTATGAATGACAATATAAGTTTAGTCAATAACAAAATAAATAGATTAAAAAAATTTATAATTCTTAATTTTACATTTAAGTCGCTTTAATTAGGAAACTATATAAGAGATGCTACATAGATTTTGCATTTGTAATATTATAGTGTGAATGCAAGATCTTTTTGTAAAAGTATTTTTTATATTAAAAATGACTTGTTAGTACATTGCAATGTATTATTTTACATATGATTGAAATGTGTGAACCAATAGAAACTCATAATTTTACCATTTTCCTTCATACAAATCTGAAACCTTTGCCAAATTTAGTAAGGATTTTTTTGTGTTTTTAATTTATATATGTACACATACCTGCCAGCCTTGGAGGAAAAAAATCAGTAAATTCTACTGATTTTGAAGGAAAGAATAAGGAGCCAGTACTTTTGCGACATTTTTGCTTGAAACAGTATGTTTAAAACGGTAGTACAGCAAAAAGACTGTTGAAATGTTTCTACTTTGTTGAAAATTAGTTCTACTCCCAAATCGTCAGCATCGATACTTGCATCTTTATTTGCTTCATTTGATTTAGAATTTAGTTCTGATATAAGATTTTGTAAATGGTCAGTCACGATTTGTTAATTACATCAAGAATTTTGCATTATTTTATTTATTATATTTACTAAATTTAAACTAGCAAACCAGATGTTAATGGAACAAATGAATTTAAACGAAGAAAACATCTGAATAAATTTTTTTTTTGCTTGAGTTATTGATTCCATGCCTCTGGTTTGACTTTCTTGAATTCAAGTGTAACTAAATTTAAAATGAAAAGATTGAATAAAAATTTACACAAGTTAAGTTTTTCAGAAATGACAGCCACTTGTGAGGATCGAGCAAGCCCATACAAAAATACCAAGATTATTAAAGCACATAAAACAAAGAAAAAATAGGAACATACATATATCCTTAGAGTGATGAAAATATATTTTAATTCAGAATACAATAATTTTAAATGTAGACATTTCGTTTCCACATTTAAAAAATATATATATTATCATTGCATTAATTTTGTTTTACACAAACAATCTTAGTTTATTACTTAGAAAATAAAAAACGCAAAAAAGAAAACTTGTATATTAGGGGGTTGTACATCTCAAATACACGAGTACTTCAACTTTAGGACATGAAATCATTTGGCTTCGTTAATTCTTTAAAAATGACAGCGTTCTATTTCTAAAGAAAATCCATTATTGCTTTTCTTGAAATTAAGCAACATTACAAACTATCAGGCAACATTTGTCAGTTTACTTTTGTTATTAACGCTCAACACAGGAATTGCGGAATTTTAGAATGATAAAAATATTCTAAAATAAATACAGATTTTAGTCTCCAAATAGTGAAATATTCTGAATGTAAATAAAATCTTTACATTTTTGTAGCATGTTATTTGGTATCTATTCTCTCTCTTTTCTTCTTTTTTTTGTAGGGAGTAGGAATTTAAAATATATAAAGGTATAGGTGTATGTAAATATTATATCGGAAGAATTAATTTTTAATTTCATGAAAACATTTCATTTTGGATTAAGCAACATAAATAAATTTATACTTCGAAAAGAATTCTACTTGATTACTTTAAAAAGTTAATTTCATCATTTAAATGGCACAAATTGAATTATTAAGTTTTATGTATTCCATTTATATTACTGCTCTTAATAAAACTGACAATACTAATAACAGCTTAATCCTATGCATTTCAGTATAACTCGAATCTCTATTTGAATACAAAAACAGTTTAGTGTCAAATGGATCAAGATAAAGGTGAAATGTTTGAAATAATTTTCAAGTATAAAGACACACATTCAAGGCATCAAAAAAGTTACTATGATTCAATATATGAGTACAATTACTCAACTATAAAAACAAAATATTTAAAAAATGTAAATAAAAAGACACAAATTATTCGAAATATAACCACATATCTAGAAAAGGGCAACCATTTATTAAATAACATTATTTAATCCCATAAATGTTAAAAGATTATTACCTGAGTTTCTGAAATTTGGAAACTAAAATCATTAAAGTAACCAAACTAAAATTTATAGGCAAAAAAATTTTTGAATGTTTATTTATTCATAGTAAATTTTTTATTAATAAATAACAAATGAGTAGGAATTTCTCATATTACAAGGTATCTGAAATATGTAATCATATATTATCAAAAACTTTTTCTTTATAACTGAGTTTTAAATGCATCTATTTACAATTATAATAAAGTCATTTACAAAAAGCATAATTTAACATTATTGATCAACATCAACCAGTAGGAATTACTTTATAATAATTAAGTAAGAGTAATACGTTATTTATTTACAATATAATGAAATCAAACAAACAATATATTAACTAAAATATAATAAATAATCATAATTTAAACACATGTACATTTTAGCAATGATTCGAAAATATTACATTTTTGTTTATATTTTGGATAATTTGATTACAAAGTATTAAAAGTAAATTGTTCTCTTTCTACAAGCAATGTTCAAAACATTTTGTATACCTTAGCTTGTTCTTTCTAAATTTTACTTAAATTTTTGCATCATGCTCGGTCTACATGCCATGTGCAAAATAGTTTCAGTTCTGGCTCCAACATAACCTTTTCCATGCATTAATAAATGAAGGTCCCATATCAGACATAATTAATTTTGGCTTTATGCGAGTCCAATTTTTTCTTTAATGAAACTTAAAAATAAACTGGTAACATCTTCATCCCATCTATTTGATATGAAAAATGCACCAGGAAAGCTTTGGCGCATGTCATCCAAAATCAAGAGGTAATTAATTGAAAACCATAATTACATGTAAATGTGTGTGTTCCATCCTTATGTACACACAATCCACACCAAATTTTTTTAACTCAAGTTCTATTTGTGCTTTATTCATAATTGTTTAAAATCTTCTGATTTTAAAAATGAATAATTCTCTACCAATTTCCCTTGATATTTGTAGTAAAGAACACATGAATCTGAGTTATTTTCTTCCATTGCCTTTACCCAGGCAGCTACGCTGATTCCATCATTTTGATGACAAACAGCTTCTGAACCTGAATTAAACTGCCTTTCAATGTTATGCAGGTCTTGATTAGTTGAAAGAGGAACTCTTTCAAATCCTGATTCTGTCACCAAATCTTGAATTTCATCCAAAATAACTCTAAATGGTATCTCTGGAGGCTATTTTTTCAGCAATTCTTTCAATTTCACTTAAAAATAGGTGGCCAAGTTCATTATCATGGCCTATATGAGTTTTGATATAAGTTACTGAACAGGAACCCACATGATGTTCGAAAGAATTTAAACTAGCAGGAAAAAAAGCATTAATTTTATTACTTCCTTGAGATTTCATATGACATAGACCCTTACCACAGTATGAGTGATGACCAGTTCGATGGCATTCGAAATAATGGTACTTTTTATTATTAATAAGTGCAGGTGCCTCTTACTTTTTTAAAATGACATTTATCTACACATTTTATTTATTCTTTCCAGATGAGAAATTCTGACAGTGTTAAATTTAAATTCTACAGAGTTTAAATCCAAATGATGAATTTCTTGGAAATGTTCGAATACTGCCTCTCTATCAGAGCGAAAGTTGCAAATTGGACAGATTTGCAAAGAAACCTTCGGGTGATTTTCCTACTTATGTCTCTTCAACAAATAAATCTTGGGAAAATTAACATTACATTCGCTGCATTTATGAAGAGCTTTGTTGTTTTCTGTGTTTATGCCATTGTGACTTTTTAGTACATGTTATGTTAAATTTCGTTTGGATAAAAATTATTTTTGATCCCACACACAAGACAAAAAAAATTTCTTTTAAAGTATGCAGTTCTGAAATTCCACATTTATTTTCCATCTTTTCCACATTTTCTGTCTGCAAAACGTTAGATGACATTTTTAAAGCATGCGTTTCTGTAATTCCACATTTATTTTCTATCTCTTCCATATTTTGTCTGAAAAATGTTAGTTGAGACATTTTTCTATCAGAAAAGTTACAACTTTCAAACTAAACAAAAAATTCTCCAATATTATCAAACATTAATTACGGTGCAAATTTAAACAAGAACTGTGAATACATGAGAAGCTGAGTCAAGCAGCCTTCTTTTGCCGTTTATTGGTAGCCTAGTTTTAAATTTCTATACACTTATGCGCATGTGCGAGAAACGGAGCAAATTTCTTTAGCTCCATTTAACAAGTGACAGACGGGGTTCAAAACTTAGAACACATTTAAATACATATATTAGCATGCCATCTGTTGACTGTTTAAGCTACTAAAGCAACTCAATAGACTCTTTTCCGACACAATTTTGGTTGCTCTTCACTGAAATTGCCAAAATCAGTAGATTTTCATGCATTATAGGGAAATTGGAAGAAATGATGAAAAACCAGGTGTTTTCTGATCAAATCAGTACAGTTGGCAGCTATGTGTACATATATGTATCGAGATATATATATACATATAAATTCAGTACGTATTATAGCCAGAGAATAATATTTGAAAAATAACTCAAATAATGCCATTGTGGAAAAAATCTTATTTATATAATAAATTTACAGTAACAGTTTAACCTATCAGTCTGTGCACTGAAAAATATTTCAATTTAAAATAACCAACAAAATTAATTTTTATGTTTTTTTTCATTATTTTATATGAGCATGACAAATGATACTTTATCTAAGGATGTTCTGACACACAAATGCTTTCGAATTAAGAAAAAGTATAATTTAGCTAATAATCTAAGGCCTTTTAAGCGTACACAAAATTATATTCATCTAGTAAGAAATAGCACAATTTTTTTTAAATATTAATATTTAATGATAAATTTTTAGTTCATTTAGATATTTCCCAAAAAAGTATAAATAGTGTAAACCAATTTTGGGATATTCAGTGAAATTTTAGTAGGACTTGGAAAAAAACATTTTAATGAATGAATTATTAATTGCCCATTTCAGTAATTTTTAAAATGGAATCAATATGATATAATAGCTTGAAGTATGTTACTACATTTCCTAATAGTTCCACTTCATGTTATATATCTCAAGAGTTGATGAGAAATATAACTATTTGTATAACTGAGATTCATTTCTATCTCACCAAAGTCAAAGTATAATAATAGAATACTAATTTCAGTTAGTGAGAATAAATATGTTGAACATTAAAAAATGTCATTATTTAGAATTATTTTCAAATATAAAATACATATTTTATTTTAATTACAAATATTTTGTTAAGAAATATTAACATTTTAAATATATAAAGAAAAATTCAAGTGATCTTATAATATTGTCTTAGGATGTGAACACTATAATATCAAAATTAAATAATCGGCAAATTCTACCGGTTGGGTTAATATTTGATCAATTTAAACTTAAGTGTCACCTGATAAAGAAAATTTCCACTATTTACAAAATATGAAAAGCAATCATTGCAATGTATCTAAATTCATGGACTATTAAGTAGACTTAATCAAAATTGTATAAAACCTTCAAAACATAATTTAAAGGTAGTTATTCTTTGTACTTCATATTATTCCCTAAGTCACCAGGAAAACAGTGAGATATTTCAGCTGAAATATCTCACTAAGAAGTTATTTCTGGCTTTATAAAAGTTATACAAAATAAACCAAGTGTATGTTTTAGTTTTAACCACTCTTATTCAGTTACACAATTCCAACATAGGTTAATTAAGTGTAAGTGAAACCAAATTCAATCAATCTATCACACTGAATACCGGCCAACCTTGGAAAGAAAAAATCGACAGATTCTACTGATTTTGAGGGAAAAAATCAGGAGACACTTACTCGCAGCATTTTTGCTTGAATGTTTAGGTTAGGAACCAAGAAGTACATTTGTTTTTGGGGAAAGTTTTCTGAGTCTGTTAATTCATCAAAATTTCATTAGCATAAAAAACTACACCCGAAAATTATCTAATTTCCTTCATAAAAAATCTATTAAACTGGTACCATACTTATCTAAGTACCATGTTTAAATCTAATGTTCTAATGAAAAAGATGTTAGTTTTACGCAAACTTCTAATTTAAATCAATCATGAATTTACAAAATAGTGGCTAATACCCAAAATTGGGGTATACATACACAATTTTAATTCCCATTCATTAACTGATATTATTTTGTGAACACATTTTCATTATTTAATGGCTGAAATTGAGATTAATGTTTTTATTGCAGAATTACAGACATTCATATTTTAAATAAAAACTGTACGTTGCAAATGTTGAGACCCAAAATATTTCTTAGCACAGAAATTTCATGTGGAATTTCCCCCTCCCTTAATTGAGTTCCATTCTTATCCCTATGCATCAAAATATCAACCTATGCTATGAATGATCTTGCAGGAAAACAATATCCAAGTTATTTTGATAGATAGGCTTTATTACAGATACCATGATAACTATAGCAAGTAAGGAAAATTTAGATGATTTGAATCAAAACAAGCTGTGAACTTCAAAGAAACCTAAGTCTAAGCAAAATTAATATCAAAATATTTTAGATGTTCAATCAGAAGCAATTTGTATGTAAACATCAAATGCAAAAGAATATTGAGATATTAAAGAAAATGTCACTTGCAAAAAGATGTTTTGCAGATAAACTCTTAATAAAATTGAGAAAACCACAAAAAAATTTTTTTACACTCTACTATTTAATGAACTATTACACCAACCTTTGAAAGTTCAAGAAAAGCATATATTTGAAATAAGATAAAACCTTTTGCATTGGTATGCTGACACCATTTGAGGTAATTCTTTATGATATATAAACTTCATACATACTTCATGGAATATCAAGCAAAACTAAGATGAAAAAACTCTTTGATAACAATATCTGATACATTAAAATTAGATGCATAAGTAAAAAATCATTTTTTAAAAATTCAATTTGAAATGACTTAGTATCAAATCAGTAAGTATTAGATGCATTAAGAAACTAACTTAAAAATAAAATTTAAATACTATATGTATCACATAAAATTTAAAAATGATCAACTTCATCTTATATTTTTATTAACCTCTGTGATCTAAGATGAAACAAATCTTCAACTAAATCCTCGTGAAATTTTAAAATGTTCGATTTAATCTCTAAATATTTATTGACTTATACATAATTTTTTGTTTAACAAGCAAGTTTTGTTAAAAACACTTAACAAATTTTATGGAATTTTTCAAACTTACTGGTTAACAATGGTTTGCTAACAACCAATTATTTTTATAATTCATATTATTTAAATAACTGGAATAAAAAAGTCTCACTTTTGTATAACAGAAAATGGAATCGTCCATTATTTTTCGTGATTTTGTGCCAAACCCTGCTTAAGTCATTTTGGCTTCCCAGAATAGTAAAATTCTTGGTTACGTGGGGTTGTGTGCTAATATTTTAGTTCATTCAGAAAATGGCAAGTTCTCAGCATAATGTTGCAAAACTAGATCTGATAAATTGTTACATTTGCGGACGTTTTACATATTAAAATTACAAAGCAGACACTACAAGTGAAAAAAGCTTATTTTCTGTTCTGTATTTCATGTGTGAAATTGGTGATCAAGATAAAAGTTGAGTTCCTTATGTGTGGTGTATATGTTGTAATGTGGCTCTTGTATAGTTGATGAAAGGCAACAGAAGCTGTATACCATTTGCTGTCCCTATGGTGTGGTTGGGACCTTCAAATCATTTTGATGACAGCAACTTATCTCAAACGAACAGAAGATATTCAAAAAAGCAAATGCATAAAATCGAATATCCTAATTTACCATATGCACTCCAACCTGTTGCTCATGGTGAAAGCTTACCAATACCAATTCCACCATTGAATTGGAAAGATAGACATTCAAGAAGTGAGTGACACAGAAGACTCATCCGAAATAGATATAGCTAAAGACAATTTTGACCCTAACTTTAGGGCTGACTTCGAGCAAACACTATTTTATTCATCAAAATGAATGAAAAATTGGTGAGGGATCTGGGTCAATTGAAACAAAAGGGCGAGCTTCTTTATTCCAGACTGCAAGAGTAACTGTTAGCAGCTAAGTATCACATTTTCAAAATAGAAATAGTGTTTACTAAGAGTATTACAGAATTGAAAGTTCAGCATTTGCTTGTTTTGATATAGATGGATTAATGATGGAACTAGATATTGAGCATGAACAATCAGAATGGAAACAAGAAGCCATCCATACCAGTTACTTATTCAGCTTCGATAAAGAAACTTGTACAAACATGGTAACTATTCTAAGTGCAATTATGTATAAGCAATCCAACTGGCAAATTTATGGTTCTTAAAAAAGCAATAGATCATTTAAAAAAGTGGACAAACAGAACATCTTTATAGTTTCGAACTAGCAATATTACGCATATTCTCTTTAATGAATTGAAAAAGCTTTTTTCTCCAAAATATTTTTTGCAAGAAAAGTTATATGCAAGGCAATCTTTTTACCACACATCTTTAGAAAAAATTCAGTTTTCTATAAATTTAACCAGCATAAAAACATAAATCTTACTTTAAGTTTCATTTTGAACAATTTTTAAACTTACAAGAAAAATCTCACTGTTATATATTAACTTCCCAATGTCTGAGTGGTTAGCGTTCCAGACTCCAGAGCTGTTGATCCCCGGTTCGAATGTTGATTTAAGCATGGATGTTTCTTTCTGTCCTTTCTTCTGTGATGTATGAATATGGCCCATCCTATAAATGGATTTGTGGTAGCATGGTGCGGGCAACGCTATTCACCTCCGTGACTTCGTTCACAGGTGCCTGCTGGGTAACAAATGAATAGCAGTTTCTGGCCTTGTTGTGGCACAGGGTTTGTCACTCAAGTGCCCATTGTTAGAAAAAATATTAATTTCCCTCACAATCAGAAGTGTCATTAATAAAATACTTCAGAAGCTTAAAATTATAATCTACAGTTTAAAATAATGAAATAAGGAGTAGAGAGAATAAAGGTTTTCCTTTCTATTCACATTTTAAAAATTTTCTTATCACAAATGAAAACAGCTGGTCTTCTGCTTGATATATAGAATTACAGATTTGCATTCATTTTTCACGGAAGATATTGACTGGAGCAATAGCTATAACATTTAAATCATAAACAGATTGCAATGTATGTATAAGTAACAATCACTTTAATTCCTAACTAAAAAATACTAATTTCAATCTTTTTAAACATTTTGCACAAAGGTAATTGGCTAGAGATCAATATTTTTGATGAATCCTCAATTACTGAACCAGTTTTCAACTCTGTCCATTCTATTTGAAAGTGGTTCAGCTGCTAGCCTAACACAACAATTGAGCAAAAATTTAAAACCAAATAAATTTTTACTTAACGACCCACATATTTGTAATTTCTCAATTTAATCCTGAAATTAAAAGTAAAAAAAATTGTCATAAACAAAAGTTAACTATACTTCATACAATATAAAATGTTTAGCAAAATAAACAACAGCAGAAAGTCAATTGAAAGTTTATTCGCAAAAGTAACATGGAATTTTACACTTTTTTAGCTGTTCTTTTCCCCTGAATCTCTTGGCTCTTGGTTTAGGAGGATTCTTCCTTAACCTACCCTTCAACTTCAAATATTCAGAATGAATAATTCGGTTCATCTAAAAGAAGATAATTCATTATAATTAATCATTATAATTAACTAAAAATAATTCATTATAATTAACTAAAAATAATTAGATATTTATTAATCAAATTATTTTTAGAAATTTAAAAAAGTACATCACACTAAAGGTTTAGCTCACATGGAAATGAGCATGGGAAAAAAAAGAAATGTCTAAGAATAAAACAAAAAAGCTTAAAATTAATTTGCTTTTGTTTTATTTAATAGTAATGCACAATTGTTGAGGGAAGATTAAATACACCTCTATATCAGAATGTGTCTCAGGTCTTTCTGACAAATTAATAATTGAAACAAATCAATCCATTTACTTAGTTTAAAAACTAAACTATATTTTAAAAAATATAATTACATCTTTTCAATTGATTCTAATAAAATTTTCCAAAAGCTCAAAATTAGAGTTAATTTCAACATAAAATTAAAATGGTCAAATAATTTTGTTTCCATTCAAAATTTATATCTATGAGTAGAAAAGATGCATACCTGTTGTTTAGCTTTGTATACTCTAAATCTATCGAAGTCTGTCATTTCTGCTTTCTGAAAAATTATTTTAGAAAATTATAGATCAACAAATTTTTATACATCAATAATTTGTTAAATAATTTTCCACTTAGAATTATTCTTAGAAAAATTACTTAGTAGCATAAGAAATTATGGTATAACATTCGAATAAAAATCAAGCAACCATAAAAAATCTCAAATATACTGGGGAGAAAAGCCATTTTTCTAAGCAATGATATTCACAAAAATGTATAGTCATTAAAAAACAATGAAAATTTAATCCACTTGTATTCAGTTTTTACAGTATTTTCAGCTGAAATTTAACTATGGTGAAAGTTTTTGCACTGTCATTTGCAACATGAAATTAGACAAAGTTCCTACAAAATAATCAGAAAGGCTTGACTTCTTTCATGTAACATATTAAAACTTTCTGCAGTAGTAACTGAATATAAGCTACTTTCAGCCTTCATAAATCAACTACAAATACTCAATTATATAATTTATAAATCATTTTGTAAACAGAACAGTTAAATAGCAGACAAGCAAATATAATTAAACTTAGTTTATAATCAGTACTTAAAGATGTGTATTACAATATTTTTCTAAATGTGAGTGAGCATTAATAATATTAATGAATTAAGCAAAAAAGAGCAATATAGATTAAATTGTAAAATTAGCTTCTATTAAAGATAAATTTTTTTTCCAACAGCCAATAACTTAGCTATATTAGTTATAAGTAAAATAATTTTTTCATTTATTTAGAACAAGTTGTGATCAGGAAAATGATGCATGGAAATTTTCAATATTAGCCATATGACTTCCTCCACCTCCCCCCAAAAATTTTTGGTTTTTGTGTTTCTGTTCTTTCTAACAATTGATCACTATTAAGAAAGTCTTGTGCAAGTTCAAATTTATTTGGTTGATTAGTTTTATAAATTTTAGTTTATAAGATTATTATTTAGAGATTTAATTATTTAAAACTGTAGTAATCTTAATTTTAAGTGATAACCAGTAGTTTATTCAATATTTGTGTGGAATTTAATTTCATTTAATAAGCAATTACTTACATCAAGTATAAATGTTTCATGGTTGGGAAACTTGAAATTAAAATGCTTTTCAAGTACTATGATAATGAATTTATTTAGGCTAAAACAATTTTTATATAATGCTAAGAAGTCTACATTAAAACATAATTGAATTAGCCAGAACTTCCACAAAATATTTAAAAATATCTATCAACAAAGAATTAAGATTTAATAGATGTTACATGGTTGGGAAACTTGAAATTATGTTACTTTTTCAAGTACTATGATAATGTGAATTTATATAGGCTAAAACAGTATTTATTATAGAATAAATCTATATAACATCATCAATTTAGCCAATTTTCTTTTATATAGAAATGGACCAATAAAATAAAGGAACAAGTTTGAATTAATATTACATGATTAGGAAACTTGAAATCATATAATGGACTTACACATAAACACCATAAACAATGTTTAACAGAATTTTTTATAATAAAACAATTTGTGTAACCTATCATATAATTAAAACTTTATAAATTTTTGAGAATTTATAATGGATAGAAACTGTAAGATGTTCCATGCTTGGGAAACTTGAAAATATAAACTTTTTCAAGTACTATGATAATGAATTTATTTAGGCTAAAAGAAATATAGAGTGAAAAATATCCTCCACACTACAGTATTATTTTAGCCAGATATTATTGCAATGAAATAAAATCAAATAAAATTTTTTAATGATTTATGATCATATTAAATTTTTAACATTTTCCTCTAAGTGCTGATTGATTAAATTTGTATAACTTATATGTAATCTCACTAATAAAAAAAGAGAACCCAAAATCAAATCTTCTGCCATGATGTTTCAACAAAGAACAGCAGCAGACTAACACATTGTCAAAAAATTAATAGGTTATAATTGAAAATTTTAATGAAAAATAACAGTGAAGGTATCTGAAAAACTTTTCTTCACTAATCAAACATTAATTTCACAAGATTGCATTTTCTAAAAATAAGTATTTACTGCATTAATATTTATTTCTAACAAATTTCAATAGTGGTAAAAATTTTTATATTAAATTGTCATTTCAGAACAGTTGCAGAATTATCAATGCAGTTCCTAGAGATTAAGCTTTTTTTTATGTATCACTTATATATTTATTATTCAACTTTAATCTCTCGTAAAATTACATTAAAATGACAACTCCATACACATTTAACCTTTATTATTTTCTTCAACTACTTTCATGGTTCAGACTTATCTTCATTTACACTAATACTCCTTCCAAAAATATTCAATGTATTATTTTTCAAGATTTCTGATGCTCCAATTTAACTGTAAAACACTAGCTAATTTTGTTTTTAAAAGCAAATTAAAGGACTTAGATATAAAAAAGACAAGATTTTCAGCTTGTATAGATAAAAAATTCATATCATACAGTAAACTTACAAATGAATATATGCTTAAAAATTATTATGAATTTTTCTATATCAGAAAATTTCACTAAAAATAAAAACTTGAAAATATACCAATTTCCGGGCAGCCATTTTTTTGGCAGTTGATGTCTCAGCCCATTTTTCAGAGATGTTTTCAGCTTCCCAAGCCTTCTTGACTACTCTACTGGATGTACTATGAGGAAATTTTAACCTGAATTTTGTAAGTCGCAACCTTTTAAATTTTACAGCTTGGCGATCAACTCCTGTACAAGGTCCATCAACTAAAGCCTAGACATATAATCATTAAATTTATTAATAATTAGCAAGACACAAGGATTAAACATTAGATGACTAAAAATATATGCAACATATCTAATTACCCTGTTTTGATCAACCACATCAACAATGGTACAAAGTTTTCCTGCATCTTTCCCGAAAGAAATTAAGGCCACACGGCCAATCTGTACATAGTGTCGAAATGACTGAAAAGAAAATGTACAAATTTAAAATGTTTAAAAATTAATTTAGTATATAATTTATTTTTGTTCAGAAACACAAAAATTAGTTTAAATTTAGGAAGTCCCATCCCTAAGGCTTAAAAAAAGCATTTAACTAGATTTAATGACTTATTTTTACATAAATATACTGTCTGTATTTTCTTTTTAAAAAAAAAACTGCACAGCTTTATAAGCATTTTGCATTAATAGAGCCAATAAATAACTATCATTACCTTTTTAATGGCAGAAATGATTTATCACCAATTTAAGTAACATAGCTTGCTGACAAATTGAATTCAATTATACACATTATTCTTACTTAGAGCAAGGAAAATTTTAACAAAAGCATCTTAACTTTAAATGCAATATAAACATACCAAATGTAAAGCAACTCCTTAATTCAAGATTTACCCTTTTTAAACGTTTTTTACTTTTATCAGCTTTTATTCATACAGATGAACGATTTCTAAAGTGGTCCTTAATACAATTCAAATTCAATCTTGGGGCATGTGTACAAAATTAAAGGGTCAATGCAAAGTTTAATGTAGAATAAAATTGTACGTTAATTTCTATAATAAAATGGATTACTTTTCCATTATACCACCCTATGATAATTGCTGTAATGAAAAATAAAAAATGATTACTTTCGTAAATATTCTATTTGCACCATGCATTAAATTTTTAGATACAAGAAATACAAACATTTTATTTAGGTATACTTTATGAAATAAACAATTATCATTTATTGTGACAAAACATGTTAAATCATCATGACATGCCAGGATGGACTTTCTGTACAAATTTCTTCCAACCACTTTGGCTGGTAGCCACACAACTCCTCTGATATTTAGTCCCAAGAACCTTTCAGTCTTTCGTGACTGCATCTACCCATTTCAGCTTTGGTCCCCTGCTTCTTGTACTGATGGGTTATAGAATAGAAAAAACATACATTTTATAAACAAAAAATCAAATCCTTGTTCCTTTTCTAGTTCAGACTTCAAAATTGTTGATTTTTTACAAGGTGGGAAAGCTAACACCACACCTAACTCGGAGGAGTAATATCCCGATATTATCCCCAGCACCTATTTTAGTCACCTTTTATGATACACATATATAGGCTACGGTAAGGCGATTCTTACCACCAGTCACCACATGGGACAAAACATATAAATGTCAGTGTTCATTTGTGGTACATACTATTTAACACTAATATCAATGATTGATTGCATATGTATAATATAAGAGTACCTTTTTCAATAAACAAAATAAAATTTTGTTTTGTATTTAGTTGTTTTTACTTTTGGTGACTTGCTATCATAATGCTCTTTTAATGGAAAAAATTATTACAAAGCCATATTTTACAGAAACTTGCTTAAGTTTCTCTTTATTTAATTTTTGCTCCAAATTAAAAGTCAATTGCATACATTTAAAATAAATTTTGAGCTATTATAACTCTCAAATCTACATTGTATTGCTTTCACTTCTCTGTAAGAAATATACTACTTTTTTACCATTATAAGCAAAGGTACAATGAAAAATTACCAAAATTAAGATGATAACAACAGAATAGCAATTATATCCCGATTAAAATAAAAGTGCATGCAGTATGCTTCACAAGTATAAAGCATTTTATGAATGAACAAGGACAAAACTCATCTCGTAAAATCGGCCACTTGTAGAAACAGTCCATAAATCTATTTTTAATATTTTCACTAAGGTATGATTGTTGTACAATTTACTTTCAAAAATTTAAGCTTTGAATTTCTAACAACAACATAAAAACAAAATAGTAATGAAGTAATAAAACTATTGATACACAGCCACAGATGGCACAAACTCTTTAGTTATAATAAGCATGCGAGGGTACAAGATAGGTGGTCAAAAACAGGTTTATACAGGAATACAATAATGCCAAGATTTGTCATACTTGTCTACAATATAAACATTATAAAAGAGTTGTACACCTAATCAACAATACAGTTCTGTGTTATAATAATAAAAATTTTTTTTATTTATACTTTAGACAAAACAATGTTTCACATTGTTAGTTAAAAGTTTTACTATAATTGCATTTTCGGGTATTAAACAGGTATCAACATTTGTAGAATTCTTGAAAGTAAAATGGATTCC
The DNA here is from genome assembly GCA_037975125.1 of Latrodectus hesperus. Lineage (NCBI taxonomy): Eukaryota > Metazoa > Arthropoda > Arachnida > Araneae > Theridiidae > Latrodectus > Latrodectus hesperus. The sequence continues at coordinate 27,200 of JAJQOW010000452.1, read as the reverse complement.
CTTTAAAAAAATTAAATCTCAAAACAGTAGTTCAATGATCATACATTTTTATTAAAAATTTAGGAAACAGTCTTAATTTAAAAAAACAAACAAATGTTTTATAATAGCTTTATTTCCTTAAAATGTTACACAAAATTTTATCTTTACTTTAAATAATTCAAAAGGTTTTATTGCAAATAAAGCATATGATTCAAAATTTTTCTCATTTCTTTTTTACCCCTTTTAAGAGAATACAAATAAAGGAAAAAATTTCGACAAAAAGCTGTAGAATTGTTGAATTATGGCTTTAATTTCATAACCAAGAAATAGTACTTTACCTACATCTTATAGTCAAATGATTCAATAAAAGCTTCAAGAATAATAAAATTCATAAGAACAAAAAAGGGTTTATTGTTTATATGAATAGTATAAAAATAAAAAATACAGTGAGTGTATAAAGTATTCGGACAGTACGACAATCGATTTAAAAGAGATCCGTTCATAAAAATTATAAACATAAATTCCATTTGAATTAATTATAAATACATAAAAGAACATATTTTCATATAGTTTCATGTGAAATTTACACAAAAAAATTTTTATACATAAATAAATATTTACAAAACTGTAACAATCCAACATCTTATGGTGTAAAAAGTATTTGTACACTAAGAGAAATGAAATATTTTTTAAGTTATATTTTGTTATTGGTTTAGCCATTAAGATGTAGATAATTGACGTCATTTTGTAAGTTACTTAAAAGTTTCTTTAGTGGAAATTTTAATGTAGCGAGAAACTAGAAATTCTGTAATGGTTCGTAAAAGTAGAGGGACAAGTGTTTCCAAAAGAAAACTTATTTTAAAGCTCCGTAAAAAATGGTACAAGATTTCTGATCTGGTGGGTAGACCCCATTCAACTATGCAATCAATCATAAAAAGTTTGCTGCCACTGAAACGGTGCAAAACAGTTCTCGTATCGGGTGACCATATCTATTAATATCATTTGACTGATTGTTTCTGGTAAGTTTATTAAAGAAGGATCCCAAAATAATTGCTCCTACATTAACATCAGAACTGAAGAACCTGGGAACAGCAGTCTCCGTACGTACTGTTCGAAATGCATGCAGAAATGAAGGTTTAAATAGCCGTGTTGCGAGACGAAAATTCTTTGTTTCTGAGAAGAATCGGAAGCTGTGATTGTTTTTCGCACAAGCAATACATTAATGAAAATCCAGATTTCTGGAAAAAGATTATCTTTACAGACGAAAGTAAATACAACATACTTGGATCGGACGGGAGACAAATGGTATGGAGAAAGCGCAATAGAGAAATGCATCCTATGAATTTAGTGTCAACAGATGAAACATGAGGGTGGAAGTCTGCTTGTTTGGAGGTATATGAGTGCTTTTGGGATGGGCAAATTAGTCTTTATTAAAGGCATTATAAATCATCATTTTTACATTGACATTTTAAACAATAATTTAGCACCTAGTGCAACAAAAATGATCTTGAATGGTGATTACGTTTTCATGCATGATAACGACCCCAAGCACACAGCCCTAAACACAAGGTTCTGGATACTATATAATACCCCAAAGTTCATGAAATTTCCTCCTCAATCGCCGGACCTAAACCCCATCGAAAATTTATGGGATGTTCTTGATAAAAATATCAGATCCAGACATATTTATAATAAAAATGATTTGGAATCAGCTCTTAATCAAGAATGGGATGCCATATCTAGCTCAATAGCAGCAAAATTGGTGGAATCGATGCCAAAGAGACTCAAGGCAGTTATTCAAGCTAAAGTATATCCTACAAGGTATTAGCTGAAATATTATGATTGTATTGGCCAAAATATGCCTGATGTACGAATACTTTTTACACCACAAGATGTTGGATTGTTTTAATTTTGTAAATATTTATTCATATATAAAATTATTTTTGTGTAAATTTCACATGAAACTAGTGAAAATATGTTCTCTTATATATTTTCAATTAATTAAAATGGAATTTATGTTTAATTTTTATGAACGGATCTCTTTTAAATGAATTGTTGTACTGTACGAATACTTTTTACACTCTATAAAGAACTTATACGTGTAAGGCCCGGAAAGTCATACACAATTGGTGAAGAGCTGGTTTTACCAACTATAAGTGAGTTAATATGCACCCTGTTGAACAAACAAGCTTTCAACTTTATAAAAAGAATTTCACTAATTACTAATACAGCATAAAGGACATAAAATGCCCGAGTCAGTCGAAAATTCTTTTTGTACTAAATTTTTTTTTCCTTTTCTTTCACTAAAAACATTTGAATTTTCTATACAGCTTGAGGACTATTTCACCAGGAAACAAAGCTTTACTTTTAGGTTATGTAAGATTTATAAAAAAAATTGTCAATAATTGCTATTGGCTAAAGTCTTGTAAAGAAATATTATTTATTCAATAAAAATGATATTTTGAAATGTAAAATTTACACCCTTGATTACTGAAACTTCTGTTGCTACTGTCCTAGTAAAGATGAGGTATTAAACCCTTCTGGCTTACTTAAAACAAGTTGTATTAGATTTATTTTCATAGTGTCAATCATCAGCATTATTTAGTCACATAAAAGCTTTGAGAACATTTGCCAGAATCACTAGATTATGTCATCACTTTATTTCATAAACTCAGAAGAAATGCCTTCAAAGTGAACTATTTGTTTACCATTGTTCAGAAAATGTTTAAATGATAAAAACTATAAGTTTAAAAATTGATTTCATGCACTCTGTTACAGTATTGAAATTCCTGGAAAGCAAAATTAAAGCTATCTAACTTCAACACTATGGTGTTCCAGGTACTTGGTACTAAACGAAGCTTGTAAACAATTTGCCCTTGGCTATGAATAACTTGCTTAAAAATGAATATTGTGTTTCCAAATCTTTTGAAAACAGAGATGAGGATTAATTTGCTGTCAACATCTAACGCCTCTTCATGCAGATTTTAATTTTGGTTAAACTTCAGATTAATATTTAATTTAAAACTGGTGTTCAAACACGTTAGATTAATATACCGAGATACAGGATTTTATTTCGGAATTTTCAACTTACGTCAATATTATAAAATTCTAAATAACCTGTGAGTAATTAAGGAAGTCTTGTCTTACTAATAATGTTAAAAATTGAGATGCTTCTTTCTTCAACAAGAGTATTAATTGTGGTACCTGTTCAAACTTGAAATGCAAATCTTACAAGTTTTTTAATTTCTATGCACAAGTTTATTACAATGTAACAGTCAAGTCGTTTGTTTTATGAAGGAAGTTTAGTATATTATCATTGCCTTATAAATCAAAAATCTTCTCCAAACAACCTTCCAAATCAACCACAAGTTTTATGTAATTATTAAAAAACGACAATCACTATATTAACACAAAATATTCAAGTAATTCAAATTGTTAAGAGAGCATTAGGTAATTAATTATAAGTTAAGATACTAGACTGATTTAAATTGATAAATTAAAAATAAAAATCTTGAATTGGGAATAGTAGAATAATAGATAAATATTGACTGTTAAACATTTGATAAATCATTTTCAAATTAAAATTAATTAATTTTGTGAATATGAGATATGATAGGCCTAGGCCACGTGTGAAATTGTATAAACGGATTTAATTTTCAAACAAAAGTTTCATAGATCAAAAAGAAAAAATAATATTATATACAATGTAATTCACTTAATAAAAGATAATTTAATTATTAGGTTTATAAAATATTAAAGACTTAAAACTTACCATTTTTAACAGCACGTCTCGAACAAATCTTAACGTGAAAAATTAAAGCGGCGAATGCAGTTGAGTTGAGTTGAATTATAAGCGAGAATAATTTCCAGCACCTGTGAATTTATTTTGATGTTTGACAGATAATTTTAAAGAGGACGCTGCATATGCTTAAAGAATAGTAATAACTATTTTTGCTCTTTTCACTCTGAATAATGTCAATTTATGTACTTTAAAATAGTCACTTTTTAATTTAAAAATATAAATTAAAAATTAAAGGCAAATGGTAAAAAAGTTAAATTTTTATTAATTAAGATGAATGGTGACTGCAGCAATACTGCATCCTGTTCACAATTAATTTTGTATAGGTTGCAATGTTCATCAATTAATGTATTATTCAAGAGATAAGATGAAAAGCTGTGCGTCAGGAAGAACAAGGTGAAGTGAAATGTTGATCTCGTTATTGCTTCGATCGGTAGAAAATGACACAGAAAAAGAAACATTATGTAGCCTATCCTATAGACATTTAAAACATTTCCTATCTTCTGGATTTAGACTGATTTGTAAAAAAGCTTTTTTGATATCTCATATTATGCAATTACGTTTTTCCGAAACTTTATTATCAATTTGGGTTCCAATCTAAATTTTCCCCCTTTTCTAAGCAATTATTCAAGGAAATTCCTTTGGAATCTTTTGTCGATGCATCAAAATCCAGACTAATTTTTGTTGTTGTTGTACCTGTTCTTATCACAGGATGGTGTGGTATAAATAATGTTTCCTTTTCTCCTTTTTATTTACATTTTCAGTTATTTCATTCCAAACCCACTCAATAACTACATCATCATATTTTTTAAGTTCCCGAATCTAATGAGATTTTTGGCAGTAGATAATAATCGTTTAATGGTTACTTCCTTATCAGTTTTTAATTCTGAACGTATACTTTTCCAGGTAAAACATACTTCCTATTTTTAATATTCCTTTCTCCTAATACTTTTACAGAAAAAATGAACAATTTCTTTATCAGTTACTTGCTTTGACATTACTTCTGTAAGACATCCTATACCGAAGACATTTTGGCTCCAAAGTTACGTCAAATTTAAACCAGTAGCATATACAATACTCTCCAATAATTTTGAGTAGTTTCTTTGTTTACCTTAAATAGTCCATCCAAATGCAGTTTTAATATCTACTAAATTATTATCAATTGGCTCAATTCTCCCAGTCAATAATGCGCCAAGATAATTTGCTAATATTAATGAATCCATTTCAAGCACCGATTCGCCTTATCATTTAAATACATTTTTTTTAAAGTTGGATAAATATCAAGATTTTCTGCAAGTAGAATTGCACCGCATACATTCTTTTCATGAAGGACTGATTTATTTTACTTGAAATTTGAACATAAACTCTATAATGTAATATTGTAAGTATTGTGGAATTCTTGTTTATAGTTTCGCTGCATCCAAAAAGCCCATGACTCATTTATATCATGATCTTCAGGTTTTTATTCTAGTTTCTCTGCAATATATATATATATATATATATATATATATATATATATATATATATATATATATATATATATATATATATATATATATATATATATATATAAGATCTCTGAGCACCAGTATCAAATAATCCACGAAAAATTCAGACCTGTACAATGATGATTTTTCACTAATATAATTAACAATTATGTTGGCAAATATTTTTTTTTTTTGGCTCAAAAGGTTCTACTATCATGGGTTTACAGGTACATGTTCTGTGCATGTGATTAAGACTGTTTGTCTTGTTTTGATTGATTCATATTTGGGCATATAATGTTACGCTGTTTTTTTTAGCATATAATACGTTTTAAATAAGCTTTTCAGTTCTTAAAATTGTGTCCTGGTTTTAAACAGACGAAACAAGTTCTTGTTTTTTTTTTTTTTTTTAATTTTTTCGCCTGCAGTGACATTTCGACAATCTTTAAGCATCCTGAGGTATTAGGAAATAACTTATTACAGAACAAACAATATTTGCTATTTTTCTCAGTTCTCTACTTTAGATGGAATACAAGTTGGGGTAGGAAGTTCTTTCACTGTAAAATTTTTAAACTCTTGAACACTCGCAAAACCTGATTGCAGAAAAGTTGTAACCGCTCCTCCCTTTCAATTTCCAAACTAAAAAAATTTTAATAAATTTAATAATAAACCACAGGGCATATCTCGCCTTCACATGACTGATATCTTAGTTGTTGGTCGGGAAGTTCTTATAATCTTCATTGTTGTCCTAGCAATCAGATAATTATTACTTTCTTTCTCAGCTGGCACATTCATTCTATGACTTTCTTGGAAGGTTCTAAACACTGTAAGGTCTGCTGCAAATACTCTGCTGAAGCAGCTACTCCTGTCCATATTTTATCGTGTCTGGGGTTGTAAGGGCAGGATCTTTATGATTATCCATTGTCATGGTTTTGGCCTTTTTTCAGGCGAACAAATTCATGATCTTGATAAAGCTCCGTTATACTCGAGGATATGCATCTTCATCCTCAATGCATAACCAAATGTTAACTCTATTTTCATACAATAAATATTTCTATTTTGCTTAAGATATTTTGGTTACTTTCTCATTTTTATTAACATAAAGCAGAAGAATTTTAAAATGGAGACATTTTTCGGGAAAAGCGTAGATATCAACCTCTTTTCATGAGCATTGTACTACCATAAAATGGGAAGATATTCGTAACTAAGATCAAGAAATAAATTGATAAACCGAAACTACAACTTTATAAAACATGAACAAAAGAAAAAGATGTACTAGATTTCCCTTTGATTTGAAAACATATTTTTAAATATTTAGCAAATTTTTGTGAAACACAGATATTTACTATTTTGTCCCATTCTTACATTTGATTTGGCTTCTTTGCGATGCTATGTAACTTCCCTTTGAATTGAAAAAATATTTTTAAACTTTTAGATAAGCTTTGTCAAACCAGTCGCATTCCCATTTTGTCTCATATCTTCTCTTTCATTTAATTCCTTTGTGACTGAGTCATCTGACTTTCCTTTGACTTGAAAACAGATTTTTAAAGATTTTCCAAAGTTTCGGAATAAACGATTATCACTTATTGATAAAACTTATTTTAAAAACAATATTTACTTCTGACGGAAACAGTTAAGCAGTCGTATCGGAGATCGATTGCGTAAATTTAATGCAATAGTACCTTTTTTTAATGAGAAAAAATTATTTTTGTTGTATTTAGTGATTTTTTCCTTGGTGATTAGCGACCGTAATGTTTCTTTTAATATGCAAAATTATCTCCAAGCAATCTTTTGCACCAAACAGTCTTAAGCCCTGTTGAGCATTTTCCTTGTTTACCATTGTTTATCACATTTTAGTTAATTTTTGAACAAAAAATTTGATTGCTATGTATATTAGATTTAAAATGAAGTTTTGAGCCAATAAAAGAATCGTATATACATTAGATTATGTTCGCTTTTCCATTAAAAAATGTTATTTCTTTAGGATCAAAAGAGGGGTATATTGGAAAAGTACCGGAAAAAACTATCTTACAATTACTTTACGAGCAACTTATTACCAAAAACAGCAGTGTAATTTTTAATAAATTTAAATTTATATTTTCCAAATTTCAAATTAAATTGCATGATTTGAAGAATGTAAAATCTGTCCGGAATGTAATAAATCACTTACAGCGTATAATAGCAGTGGCGTAGTAAGCATAATTGGCGCCCGGGTACGATACCTTTTTTTGGCGCCCCCTTGAAAATAAAATAATAATGCGATATAAATATGGGAATAAAATGTATTAAGTAATAAAAGATGTATAATACATTATAATAAATAGAGTGTAATAAGAATACAATATAAATAATTATTCAGAATGTTGTACCGACTATAAAATAATCGAAAATATATTAATTTAAAGTATCCAGATCAGTTTTAAATTTAAGCAAAATTCAATTTTAATTTAAAAAAATACTTATATTGAATTCGGAAAAGTGTCATTAGAATAACCGGACTTATGTAATTTATAATTAATTATAAAAATATATAATTAATTTTATATACTGATACAAGTATTTTAAGAAACGCGTAAAATTTTTTAAACGAGAAATAATTCGTTACATATCATAGATATAAGCAGATCATAGATATATTCGAAATCTATTATACTACACTATTCACATTTTTCGTGTCTTTACTTAAGTGAATTGATCAATTATCAAAGTTGATCATTTCAAATTTTTTTCTTTTTCTGTACTTAAAATTGTTAAATCACTTAGACGGTTTTGACTCATGGTGAATCATAAATAAGTCAAAAATTAGTTTTGTTTTGCTGAATGAACGTTCACAGCTTGCAATTGATGCAGAAATAGTAAAAATTATTTGAATGGCAATCTCTTCTCACTATCTTCACCGTTTGAGATAAGGCATGTTGGAAGTTCTAATAGAGTTTTTGGTTTCTTTTCTACTGCTGAGTAACACCTTTCAATCCTACATTTCTCAATAGACTTCTTTCCCATGGAAATCTGTGTGACAAAATTCACCCAAACTTTTACATTTGTTAATCACGGGGACTTTGAGCTCCCAAGCTACAGGTCCGAGGTTCGATTCTCAAGCTATGTCAACTCAGCCTTTCATCCTTTCAGTGGATCGATTAACTGAGTACCAATCATGCTTGGGAAATAAGCACCAAGAATTTAGCTTTGGACTGACCACCTAACCGGGACATATGCTTCGCAATGTCTTAAAATTTTTAAATGTATTTTTTCTAGCTTGTTAACCAAATGAAGCAATTAAACATTATTTTATTCCTGTAGCGTGTAGCATGTAGCTGGTTTAATAGGAACAAAGAAATAGGTTCCTTAAATAGCTCAAAATATTTTATTACAATTTTAGGTACAATTTGAGCACAACACAGATACACACAGATACTACAAATAATACTAAATAACAACTAAAACGTTTAAATTTGAAGAAAAGAAAATAAACATGAGAGTCATATGGACATGTCTCATACCGTCGGTTGTTGGAGAGTGACTGCCTTCTCGTTGACGATGCCATGGGTGGCGCTGCAGATAGAGGGCGCTACATTCCCTATTAATTGTGCATTATCTTAGTTATGAAAGTCTTCAAATTGTTGATCATTAGGTGCTGAACATATGCTATAAGTTATCCTAACAAATTTTCAAAAATTCTATAATATTACTAACTTCACAAACTTTAGATATTTATTGCAAAATAATAAATGTGGGTGAGACTTTATACCCCTAATTTAGGATCAACTCATCTGATTTTTCACAATGATATCTTATTAAACATTTTATTTACCACAGATTAAACTGAAAATTTTATTCCTTTTTTTATTAAAAAAAATTCCAGTGAAAAACAACTTTATATTAAATTTCACATTTAAAATAGCTTTTTAAATTATATCATTCAAACCATTAATGTAAACCAAAATTATTTTTAATGTAAAAAATTTAAATCACAAAACGTAATATTGATAATTTATAATATTTCATTTTTATACCATAAAATCAATTTTTCTGATTCTAAAATTAGAAGATCTTTGTTAATAAGTTTTCATCTGATTTCAATTTAGATAACTAAATCATGCCATAGAATTATCAATGCAAATTTCAGAGAAGCAACGAAACCCTAATATAGACAACAGAGATATTTTGGAAATTTCTTAAATCAAAAATTTAAAACACACAAATTCAAGTAAAATTATGTATATTTAATATAATCAGAAATTTTTAATCAAACAATATATATCATGTTATTAAAAATTATATTTTCCTCCAAATTGATGCACTCTATATTGTTCTTTCAAGTTTTTCATTGATTCGAATTATTAACAAGAATTACAATTGCTGAGATAAAAAAGGAAATAAAGTTTGTGTTTTCCTAGAATTTGGAGGTAATTAGTTCTCGATCCCCTCCATTTCAATTCCAGGAAGACAATTCCCTACGCGGCATACTGTATTGCTATATTATGAAAAATTTCCTTTTTTCTTTGAAGGTCAGACTGGTCGGGGCCGTCGAGTTCGTGATGGTGTCGAACACCATGGAGGGAGGTTCCTTCCTCCATGCCGGCACAATATTTTGAAATTGCCCCTAGCCCACTACCTTAAATTTCTTGCATTTAATTTCTACCATAAATTATACACAATCAACAATAGTGAGATTCAGGGTATTGAACTTTACAGTCCTTATGACCTAACGTATTTCCATAGGCCCAGAGCAGTGTTGAGAGTAAAACCTCTCACCAATATCTCCATTTATTCAAATAATTTCAAACGGAAAAGAAAGAAGAATAATAATTAATGGAAATCATATCTCTACCTAAATAAAATCTTGTGAGAAACCAAATTGTAAATAAATCGTGTGGAACCTGTAAATATCTCAGTTTTATGTAATCTTAAACAACTATGGATATGTAGCATTCTTTGTCCTCCGTTGTAAATATTCTAACGGAACTTTGTGTTTATCAAGAATTATTGTCATCAACCTGTGTTTTTCCTTTGTAACTCCTTGGTAAATATTTTAACGGAATTTGTGTGCTTCAAAGAATTATTGTATTCATCCTGTGTATTCTCCTTATATTTTCCTACGTAAAAAATTTTATATGGATTTTATGTGTACAAAGAATTATTGTTATCATCTAAGTGTCTATTACTAGGATTACTCAATTACTTAGTCCAAAAACACAAGTCATGCAGAGTGCATCCAGTGGGAGCGCTTACCTCTATAGTTTTGTATTATTCATTATTGTATCTTTATTTCTGATTTTTTAATCACCAGGCCAAGACTATCCAAGGACTCCAATTCATTAGAAAACGAGGTACATGGCCGGAAGGCTACAGACCTCCCTCAATTCCAGACGAAAAAAAATATTTTGAACAAAGAGGACAGATAATAAGAAACACGTTTCCGCAGGAAATAAAAATATATTTTATTATTAAAATCAAAATTTATTTCCATTAAGAATCATTTTGGAAGTGCTGTTCAAGCAATCGCATGGAGTTTTTTTCGATAAATTTATATCATTTAAAGACGATATTATTTTTAAAATTTTATAATGTAGAATGAGAAATATGTGCAATTTCTTTATAAATTTCTTGAACGAATTTTTCAAGTTAAAAGATTTGTTATTTATATAAATTGAACTAATTAATTAAGAAATATATTCTATATGTTTAACACGTGCTGTAGAGGCAGCTAAGACCTGTAATTGGTTGTTACGTTATTAAAGAAGAAGATTCTGTTTGTTTAAGCATACAGAGAAGAAAAAAAAACATTTAAAAAGGAAAGAACTTTCATAGCTTTTTAACTTATACCATTTGAAAAAGGAATTTTTAATATAAGGTGCTAATGTAAAGCCAACAAAATTACGAGTCCAACAAAAATTATTTCCCCAAATGAAAACATTTAAACATTAAGTAAATTACTTTTAAATGAATAGTTTTAACTAATAAGTAATTTAATATTTAATTTTCAAAATTTGCAAGCATATGCTAGTAAATTTATACCAGCAAAAATATGAAATAAATATTCAAATTGAAAGAATGCATAGTAAACAGAAAGTATAACTTACGGCGATAATATTTTAAATGTCAGAACTCCAGATTTTCAAAAGTTCCCACGAAGCGATGTGTTTTGGAAGAAACGAAATACAAACCGTGTGAACAATAAAAAGGAAGGAATGTTTATGTGTTTTCCTAGAAAATGGAGATAATTAGTTCTCGATCCCCTCCATTTCTATTCCAGGAAGACAATTCCCTACGCGGCATACTGTAGTGCTATTTTATGAAAAATTTCCCCCTTTCTTTGAAGGTCAGTCTGGTGCTGGACACAATATTTTGGACAAAGGGAACCGCTAATACGTTTCAGCCGGAATTTTCTCACGAGTGTAACGCGACACTAGACTGAATGGCTATAACAGTAAAAGCCTGAGATAAAAATATGCAAGGGTTTTATATTTATTTTGGGACGATGAATAATACTATTTCACTAAGTCTCAATAACTACTAAAACTGATCTTTCTATTTGCTTCTTGAAAACTTAAGTATAAAATAGGACTTTTCTGTTATTAAAAGTACATTTAAATTCTTACAAGCTTCTATTAATAATATTTCAGTTTTATGAAATTTTCTATTTTTGCGCATTATTATTTATTACGTTATTATAATTAAAATAACATTAAATTTTCACATCTTTATCATAAAAATATATCAAAAATATTAGTGAAGTACTGCTTGTTAAATAAAATTATTTAGAGAAATAAAAAAATATCACGACAAATAATATTGCAAACACTGAAATTTCGCCAAATAATTATTACATCCAGAAGGATTCAGAGAAATAATTTAAATAAAGCATGTGACTCATGATAATTTTGTGAGAAATTTCACTTTAAAATCTGTGTTTACCACGAAATGAAGTTAAAAGAAAAAATATATATTTAATAAGAAATTGATTTATTTTCTCTAAGAAAAAATAAAAAATTTGCTTAATTGCATATAAATGATTGTTGAATATACAGGTAACCCTCCTATAACACGGTAGTTAGGTTTCTAGAAAATGCCGTGTTGTGTGAAATCGTGTTGTATGAGACCCAGAACTAATACAAAAAGGGTGGTTACGTTCCAAAAACTTATTAAAAACAAATATTTTTTTTAATTCGACATAAACAACTTACTTTTTATTAAATAATAAATGTATATCCAACACAAAGTAAGAAAAAAAATATTTTAATCTAACGCAACCCTAATTTAATGAACTTATTCGTCGTCACTACTCAGTACAATCAACCGAGAACGTTTTTTGGGTGGAACGATATCGCCTTTACTTTCAGAACTTTTTTCTCTATTTAAAGTTTTTGTATGTTTTCCCCTCTTAAAAAAATCTGTAATCGAACTTTGCTGACTAGTTCTTACTAGGTCTTTGTAAATTTCGCGGTATGGAGTTAAACAGTTTTGCAGCTCCCTTTTGAATTTTCGACTTCTTTTCGTGGAAGGGTCTGTTTTCAAGAAAAAGGACTCGAGATTTTCCTCCAAGCATAGGCCTTCTTGTAATTCTTTTAATGTTAAATTCTTAACTGCACAATCTTCATCAGAGCTAGCGTCCTCAAAACCTATTTGATTTGCATCCAGGGATGCCATTTCCATCAAATCCGCTTCGTCAACTTCTTCCACTAATAATTCTTGAGTGTCTTCTGTAGCCATATCCACAAAACCTTTGCTTCCGATTGATTTAGCGACTTTTAATATGGCACCAATTTCGTTTTCTGATGTTTCGCGCATGTTTTCTGTTTCAACTGAAGAAAGCCATATCTTCTTCCAACACGCATTTAAGGTTGATGTTTTTATTTTTTTCAGCGACAAAGATATGATTTCGATACAGTGCTTGATTGAAAATTTCTTCCAAGCTTCCATTAAGCTTATTGATTTCTAATCGGTTTCGTCTAAAATCCACTGTAAGGATCTTCTTATATAATACGTTTTAAAGGTATAAATAATACCTTGATCCAATGGTTGGAGCAACGAAGTAGTGTTAGGTGGTAGGAACACTATTCTGACATTGGGACAAGCTCTAACATTGGAACAAAACCGTGTTATAGGATGACGTGTTGTAGGAATTTTCCCGCAATTTACGAATCGTGTTATAGCGAAACCGTGTTATAAGATACCGTGTTATAGGAGGGTTACCTGTATTAGTATTTTGTAACTGTGTATCATGAAAAACACTAATATACTTAACACTGATCAATTGGATTAGCATTCATATCCAACAAATAAAAAATCAACCTAAAATTTGACATACACTTTTATTACAAGGTATATTTTGATAAATTTCAGTCCTATAAATAAAGTTGTTCAAGCAAACATTGAATTTATATCGCTTAAAATCATTAAAAAGAAAGTGAAAGTGTTTTGTGATCACATAGATATAATTAAAAAAAAATAAATAACATGTGTATAAAAAAATGTAAGAATTTCTGGATAAGAGCTTAACGTTTATTATTCTTAATCAATGACAGATGGATAACCTACAAACTTCGATGTTAATGAAGTATTTTACAATTAATATTAGTGCATATGTTGTATTTTAACTATCGAGAAAAACTAATTAAGCAAATAATACATAGAATTTTTAACTGATCACTTATCACAGTTTATTAAGCATGTTATTTGATTCTGATAACATGAAAAAATTAGGATACATTTAAAGCATTTTGAATTTAGCAGTATTCAAATATTATACTGCCGTACCGTTAATATTAAAATATGTATGCTGAACATATTAATTTTTAGATCATAATTTCTCAAGAGTTATTTAAAAGCATTGATTTCATTAAAAACTTAACACAATAATTTTTAATGGCAAGAAGTACAATAGGAAGATAAATTGGACACCGGATATGCAGCGCATCAGCCGGGGTAAAGGGAGGGGACTCCGGTTGTCCCATCTTTGTCTTCACATGCACGTGAGAAACTTCAACTATAAAACATTTTCCTCTTGAGAGAGGCGCCTCTTTTTTCCAGTAAAAGACTGACCCCCAATGGTGTTTTTTCCCTTCAAACATCCGGGGTTATATGGTTCTCCTTCTCGTAGTGAAAATGCCGTACCATTTCTCAGAACACATCACTGTGGGACAGGGATTTCTTTCCTCTTTCCAGGGTTCGAATTTCGCCCCATAAGATTTCCTTCGAACAACTGAAGGCGATTGAATTGCCGCCTTTGGGGCCCGAAAGTCGTAAAATTTGAAATAACTAACGCGAAAAGTTTTGGCAAAAAAAGTGCATTGGCTTTTCTTTATCAAAATTTAACTTTATTTCGACAAATATTTTTCATTATGTTTAATTTTCTTAAACGAAATGAAATTTTTTGTATTGGCTCCATAATTTGAGGAGATAACTTATGAATAAACCAGAAAACTAATAAATTATTCAGGAATAAAACTTTGCAAATAACAGTGCTGATTTTCTATGATAAAATTGAATTAAATGATATTTTCTTAATAACAATACAGGTATTGATTCACCAAAGTCATTTAACTTTGTTGGGCCATAATGCTAATGCAAATAACAAACACTTTTTTTTAATTTACAAAGAATTCAAGTATTGCTGCATGAATAAAATACTGAGTAATAAATTTTATTTTATCGGTGGATATTTCATATTTCATTGCTAAATAAACGAATATGTTTTATAAATCTTCGAATTTAGCTCAGCAATTAAAGTTAAATAAACAAAATAAGGAGAATTAGCTGCCTGGTTATTCTAAAGAAATAAATATTTTATTTACATTATGTTCCGCTTTTATTATTAGCACAAAAAAATTTGAAAATGCCTTGCATATGTTGAGTAATTTTACAATTACTAATCAAATGGTCAAAAATGATTACCAGAATTCAAATCAAATTTGAAATATATGAATGATGAAAAATGTATTTATAAGTGCTTTAGTTCAATTAACATTTTATTTCAATCATAAGATACAGTTTCACTTGATTTTATGAGACTCGATCCATTCACTTAACAGATTTTTGAATCAGATTACAACAAATTTAAAAAAGTATAATTTTTATTTTTTCGGTGGGTATTTTATATATGGATTTATTATTATGGATTTAAATATTTTTATATTTAAATATAACTTAATATAAAAATATTTAAATTTTTTCACGTTTTTAAAATCTAACTCTCTCTCTGTATATAAACTCCTGTTTGTGAAAATTGCAACACCATGAAGGAAGCATCATAGTTGAATGAAATTTAATACACAGTTGAGTGGTAATGATACAAATAAATGATTACATTTTCAAACCAAATAAACAATAATAAGAGATAGAAATTAGTATTTTGTGTGGCCACCACGCGCCGCAATAAGAGCTGCTACACGGCGCGGCATGGAGTGAAACAAATTTTGAATATCTGCCTGCGGAAGAGTGTTCCATATTGTTTGTATGCGCAACCAAAGTTCGTTTGTCGAAGCAACAGGACGAGGATCACGAGCGAGACGCCGCCCAACGATATCCCACACATGTTCAATCGGTGACATATCCGGAGAATACGCAGGACAAGGAAGAAGCTGTACCTGCTGCGAATCAAGGTAGGTTATGACAGTCCTGGCGACATGTGGACGGGCATTATCCTGCTGGAATACAGCCCCTGGCAATCCTTGCAGGAAGGGAATAGCTTGGGGCTGTAAAACTTCGTTTATGTATCGGGTACTGTTCAAATTGCCCACAATTCGTAGCAATTGTGATCGTCCATGATATGCTATGGCACCCCAGACCATAACTCCGGGAGTTCGTCCACTGTGGCGTTCGATAATGCACTCCGGGATGTTCCGTTCACCGGCATAGCGCCTGACACGAATTCGGCCATCATGGTGCCACATATTGAAGCGGGATTCGTCAGAAAAGACGACCTGCTGCCAATCAGCACGCCAGCTCCTATGGACATTGGCCCATTGTAGCCGCAGACGGCGATGGTTTTGTGTGAGAGGAATCCTGTATAAGGGAACCCTTGCGCGCAGCCCACGCTGCAGCAGACGTCTCCGAATTGATGAAGCACACAATGACACACCTGTAGCTGTTGACCACTGTGCTGCCAATTGTCTGGAAGAAGCTGTGCGGTCCGTCAGCGCCATACGCACCAGGTGTCTGTCATCGCGAGCTGACGTCACATTCCGGGGTCCACTCCCGGATTTCCGAGCTGTCCGACCCTCGTCCGTCCACAGCTTCCAAACACGCATGATTGTGCTTCTGTTACGCTGCACACGAGCGGCTACTGCACCATGAGATAATCCAGCTTCACGAAGGCCGACGATTCTGCCCCGTTCAAACTCCGAAATTTGCTCAAATTTCGCTCTCTTTCGTCGAAGAGGCATAGTAAAGATTCAGTTAACGTTTACCACTAGCATATAACCACCGATAATCATACACGCCTCGAAACAGCCGTCTATTTATATTCGGTTCGATCCGCCGTTCGGGGGCGCTGCACACCATACGCATGCGCTACCGGTCTGCAATTCTAATCATTTGCATATCATGCCCTACTTTACATTTCCTGAAAATTTCAGCTCACTCACGTATGTCCTTCGTGGTGTTGCAATTTTCACAAACAGGAGTTTATATATATATATATATATATATATATATATATATATATATATATATATTAATCATTACATCCATTTTTATACTAAGAGTATGAAAGAGAAATTCATCTTATTATAAATAAAAGTCTTTACATTCTAACTTTATTCCTCAATATCAAAGAAATGTATTAAGTTGTAATTTGAAGTACACGTATATTAAAAAGTCAGTATTCGGATTTAAAATGTGTTGTGACATATGTTTTAAATTTGATGATTTTAAAACTCTTCAGAGTTTTCTTAGAATTTCCCCCCTTGCTTGATAAAAGCAAAATTAGAATGGCACTAAAAATACATTATAAAAACAATTGTGTAAATTAGATTAAGATAAATAAAAAATTTAGCAAAACTATCAGAAACATAAACAATGTACATTTTTCAATAAATAACTAAATGCAAGTATAACATATGCAAGCAAAACATGATTTTATGCATGATTTAAAATCATCCAAAATTAAATAAATATAAATCTAAAAATAAAATTAATTAAATTTCATGAGATATATGAAATTCTGTTAATGTCTTATCTGAGGTGAATCAGTAATTAAAAATTAATCTGTGAATAAAGTATAGAAATGTAATTTTAAGCAATTTATTTCATAAAGAAAAGAATATAAACTAAACAAATACAAAAAAATATACATATACTTCGGATTTCTTATGTCCATTGATCTGGGGTAAAGTGGGTCAATTATTTCTGGCAAAAGACAATCAAAATAAAAATCATTTAACTTAATTCTCCTTTATGTCTCTCAAAAGATATTATCTTTAAAAATTTGTTCAGTTTTAATAGCTATTGGAGACCAAATGGCAAACCAACCATTCCTCTCAAACATTTTTTCGATTTTGAGTCATTTAAGTGTGAAAATTATTAAGAATTTTGTTAAATTTTTATAGGGCAAAAATTTTGAAAGTATTTGAAAAATAATTTCTTATTGCGAGTGGAAAACAATTTGCAATAAAGACAAATGAAAATTTCTGAGCAGAGAACATTCATAAGGACATATGGTGATGTATGCTAATTGACATTCCCACTGTAAATCAGTCATCAAGATGACATGACATATGTTGTCACCACAAACAATTTTAAACAAGATTCTTCACAGAACCTCAGATGGTTAAGGAGTTAAAAAACGCTATTTAATAACATTTTAATGGAATTATTCATTTATTATTATTTTTATTGAAGCAAATATATATCCGCAATATTTTTATTATAATGTTAAATTAAATCATACTATTTTTAATGTCACGCGATCGGAAGTTTTTGAAAATAAAAATGCATTATCCTACTTATTTCATTTCGCCGACCGATTGGCTGAGTGGTTAGCGTTCCTGACTACTGAGCTGTTGGTCCCGGGTTCGAATCCCGGTTCGGGCATGGATGTTTCTTTCCTTCTTTGTTCTCTCTGTCCTTTCTTCTGTGTTGTTGTATGAATGTGGCCCGCCTTATAAACGGGTTTGTGGTGGTATGGCGTGGGTAACGCTACTCGCCTCCGTGACTTGGTTCACTGGGTAACACTGGGTAACGAGAAATGAGTAGCAGTTTCTGGCCTTGTTGTGGCATAGGGTTCAGTCACCCTTGTGTGCCCGCCATTGGATAAAAAAAAGCTTATTTCATTTCATATTTTCGTACGTAGGAACTTGCATGTAAAATGCTAATAAATAAGGTCTTAAGACTAGTAAGAAATATTTCCATCTTAAATAGTTGTCTCTTTCTTATGAGTGTTTCATCGGAATTTTATTTTAAAATGAAATTTTTGTTCTAAAGTAGCAATGCAGAATTCACACAAATTTCCTCAATTGCTTTCAGAAAAAAATCTAATCTCATTTTTCATAATCAGAGAAATATTAATAAATAAAAAATTCAATTCAAACAGCATTTATTCGATTTTTTTTTTTTTTTTGATATTTAGTCAATTGCAACTGAAATTTACTAGTGAGCAGTTAAATTGTCAGTATAATGACCTTACGTTCAACAAGTTATAGGTTCGATTCGAAAATCCAGCATAAATTTTCTTATAATCACTCAGAATTTAAATAAATCATAGATTTCATATGAAAGAACTTCCAAATGTAAAAAGTGAGAATAGAGTAACAATGACGAGACCTTTTTTTTTTTTTCCCATCTGACAACTAACGACTGCACTTCTCAGTTAATTACGGTTTGGTAGTTCGTAAGAAATTACGGTATTTAATTTAATGAAACTCATTCCCAGAGTTGCTGAATCGTATGTTCTAATCCGTCTTTACACCTCAACTCCGAAGAAAGATGTTATTCTATTCTCGAAAGGTGTGGTTTATTTCACCCTCAACCGTCTCATTTTATACACGAGGGATAATTAGACTGGTACTTTCAGCTTAAAACCGATTCCGAACATCCTAGGTGAGAATCGAACCCAAGAACTGCTAAAAGTTAGAGCAATCATCATTCGGCTGTACGTCTAATGAGATGGGGGATAGGAGTTTTCCGGTTTTCCAATCTTGAGATAAGTCAATATCCCGAAATCCAATTTACGGTTTTCACATTAAAATGCTTTACAATAAGCGTTCGGTTATTCATTTCGCATTATCAAAGTTATGGTTAATTATCTTAAGGAACGGTATCATTAATTTATCATTCATAATATAATAAAGTATGCCAATGATGCATTTACTTATTTTTACATTACATCAATGCTTAGAAAAATCAAAAAAGAACAAAGGATAAAATTAGCTTAAAGCACAATCAAAAATTATTCTTTGAAATTACTATTTAATTTTGTTAATTAAATTTTGATTTATTGAATGTTAATTAACTATTTTTCTAGTTCTAATCTGAATCTCTTTTATTAAAAAATATTTAAAATAAAATATAGGATTAATTAACTTAAGTTATTTATATTAAACTTATCGTATATAAAGAAGTAAATGTATTTAAAATATTGAATTTAATTCTCGAACTTATTTAATGTATTAAAATTTCCATTTTCTTGCTTTAATGAAGGACAAAGACATCGATAAACATCTTCAAATATTTATTTTGATACTAAAATGAATTGAATTAGATAACCTTGGAAAATCTTTTTTATTTGCTAACACTGCTTTCCTTTTGGTGGGATCAATTTGAAAACCGCCAAAACCTATGTTCTTAGATGGGAAAAACGGAAGATGTATGAAGCTTGGCTCAACACTCCTGGTCAAACCCACGCTAAAAGTATGGTCTGTGGATCATCAGCGAGGATTGCCTCTGAAATTCTAAGATGCTCTAGGCAGAAGATACGTTTAATCGTAGGCTTCATAACTGGGCACTACTATTTCAGAAAACACCTCCATAAAATGGGACTGTTTCAGCAAGACCCTATCTGCAGGGAATGTCATACGCAAGAGGAAACGGCCAAGCATATCATTTACGAATGCGAGGCTCTTGCCCTCCTAGATTAACTTCTTTAGGCATCATCCATGCTAGAGAGTTACACCTAGACTCCATTAAAGGGTTATCGGACTTTATTAATAAAGTGGGTGACCCGAGCAACTGGAACTAGGAAACATTGGGTTTGGAGTTAATAGTACAAAATGCTGATAAAAGCAGAGGTGCCCAATGACATACAAACCCAACTCTAAGAAGAAGAAGAACACTGCTTTTACATGGTGTATTTACTGCAACAATCACTGATACTGATTCAGTTTCATATAACAATGATCATTCAAGTTACATTCCAACGAAGTTTTTTATTTATTTATGGAAGTGAAATGGCGAAATTAAATTTGAACACGTGCAGCACTTTAAATCCCTTCGCCAAGCTTACAAGTGCTTTAAGGGTGAATAAACTCCAACATCTCGTCTAGCAGAGGCTGGACACGGAGATTAGCAACAATACAAGTGATTTTTATTCACGCCGCCAAGCATTCCTCACTTTCGATATGACAAAGAATAAAGACTAAAGTTTCCAAACAGCAGTCAAAAGACACAACTATGAGTGAACTCGTAAATATCATCAAGGCCGGTGCGCGTTTCTTATTTTTCGGGCCCACACAGAGAAAGCCGAAGCAAAGACATTTATTCTCAGTTATGAGCCATCTTCTGGATGCTGAGATTTCTGGGGAAAACAGTCTTGATCTCTCTTTCAGCTCATTCCTAGCGTCACCATTTCCACAAGACAAAGATAAATATTGTAATTCCAACTGACCAACACCAGAGTAAGCAACAGATGATCAGCTCGTAAATAAGACTGTCTCTCCCGGGTTGAAGATGACTCGAGGTTGAGCAGTATGTAGTAAGGCAATGAAACACACGAAATCTGAGGAGGGAGGACTGTTGCAGGTGGGGGCAATAATTTGCATCTTTGTTTGAAAACTGAAGTTTCACTAGTAAGTACTGGCATCGGTGTCGAGTTCATGGCGCTTCTCTTTGTAGGAGTAGGGGATTTGCCAACACCAGAAAATGTTCCAGAAAATGCAAGTGAAAGTAATGGGGGGGCACAAGGAATTGCGCCTCAAGGCAAGAGGGTGGAGCACAGCAGGTGTCTTTCTTTTTTTAAATCAACAGATTTCAGCGAAGTCGGGAAAGGGATTAGTGTGGAGTTTTAAAGCTGTCTTCCTAAAATTGATGGATGGACGACCCAACGATAACATTGCCAACAATTCTCCCGAAAGCAATTAAGCGCAGGAAGTGTGTCGGTTTGGTCTAGGTTGTAAACCGAAAGTAAGTGAATATTTGGGTGCAGATAAAAGAAATGTTCCGATAGTAAATGGTTGAAAAAGAGAGAGAGTAGAAACTTTCCCATGCCTAAAATAGCACGTCAAGTAATATTTCAAAACACAGGAATTTCGAAAAAAAAACTTTTAAAAGTTTTGAATTTTTGAATAATTATAACATCATGAAGGGTCCAGCAGAAATAATGTTCATTGAACGCTTTTATTTTTTTATATTGAGTAAAACAAACTTATTTGATTTGTTAATATTATTGTTATGACTTTTCTTAGTATGACTTGACTTAGATAACCTGTATAACAATTGAGTCATAAAGAACACTGTGAATCTTGTCGTATTCACAAAATTAAATAGGTGTCTTTCATGAATTTGTAATCTCCCTAAGTTAATAGATCCAAAAATTACTAGATTACATTAACACAAGTAATTTAGTAAATAACTTTATACTAAAATAAAAATCTCTCATGCATTAAAATGGAACTGACCAATCTAATATTTCAGAAATTTTATATGAAAAAAAAAAAATTAAGATATTTTCGTTATTTACACATTTACAAGATTTGTAGTACAAAACAATAATATCACAAACTTTGAGCAAACTATGAAACTAAAAAGGAAAAAATTAAAAGAATGCAAACCAAAAATCTAACTAATTAAGAAATGAAAATAGAAAGCATAGTTAAAAGATCACAATTTTTAAAAGGAACTAAACCATGCAAAATTATTATTAAAAAGAAATATAAGAGTAAGAATTTCGCTTATGGCAAGCTCCTGCAGCTCTTCCTCATTTTTCATCAGCAACTTCTTTTCTTTTCCAAATCTGATTCCTCCCTCTGGATTATTTTTTATTTTCCCTGGACATGACACAATAATTTTAAAATGCAAAGTTTATTTCTCCGAATAAAATTGATATGATAATACAAAGATTGAAATTTTCTGAAAATTTTTGCTTAGCTTTGAAATGATTTGGCGCCCCTCTGTATGCTGCGCCCGGGGCATGGTAGCCCCCCTTGCCCCCCCCCGTCGCTACGCCTCTGTATAATAGATACTGTAGTGTGTTTCAATATCAAAATTTAATAAGTCTAAGAATTAGTTCAAACACTACCTTTAATGAAACTATTAAGTAATTACGAACGTTAAACAACAAATAATGCTAACATAAAACTATTTAATTGGCATGTTTCATTTTTATCGAGCACAAAAGATTTCGTGATCTTTCGCAGTCGATTGCGGAAGCAAAACTGTCTGAAAATCCTTCAGCAAAGACTATTAACTAAACAACTTCTATATCCTTCCGCGAGTTAGTGTATTCCTACGCCATTGATTTAGAAACTCGAAAGTCTGCGGGACCACTACAGTAGCCCACCCCCAGCGCTACCAGTTTTTCTTGCAGATATTTTCTGTTAAAATGAACATGTTGCCCTGAACGTGTTATCATTTATGTCGGAATGACATTTGTAGCTGGAGGTGTTTCATCTCGAGTTGACTTTTGTAGCACTTGCGCGGTTTAAAAAATGAATTTTCCGCATCTTTTGCAAAGCAGGCAGGTTTTAAGCGGTCAATGTTGACTGTAATCTGTCAACCATGGATTAGCAGCTTAAAAACTTTATCATTTCGGCCCAGGACTTGAAATGGACCTTCATAAGGTGGCTGTAAACCTTTTTTAATGCTGTCATTTCTCACGAATACGCGACTGCATGTTGACAGGTCCTTACTTACGAATATTGATCGGTGTTCTTGTTGTCTAGGAACTAGCGGTCCTGTGTAATCTCCTTAAGGTTTCCCTACGAAGGTGAAGGACTTAAAAATTCACCAGACAATCTGATTGGAGTTCTATACAGAATTTCTGATGCTGTTGATTGCAGTTCCTCTTTCCATGCGGCTCTGAAGCCTAGGAGTGCAGTAAGAAGAACTGTACTCCACTGATCTGTACTGTGAGTCCTGATTTCTGCCTTTAGTTGCCTGTGCAATCTATCTACTTGTCCATTTCCGGCTGGGTGGTAAAGGCTTGTTCGATGACGGGCTGTACCCAGAAATTTAGTTAGAGCTTCAAATAATAGGCTTCAAACTGTGTACCCTGATCTGTTGTGATTCGTAAGGGAGGTTCAAACCTGGAAATCCATCCGGCATAGAAAATCGATGCAACAGATCTTGCTGATATATCCACTAGTGGGTAGGCTTCTGGCCACTTTGAAAAACGATTTACAAATGTAAGACAGTAGCAAAAACCTTCTGAATGAGGCAAAGGTCTTACAATATCTATGTGCACATGTTCGAATCTTGCTTTTGGCGGAATAAATTTTCCCAACTTGCTTTGTGTGTGACGTGTAACTTTTGAACGTTGACAAGCTAAATATCGTTGTGCTCATGCTCTAACATCCTTTTTTATAGAGGCCATACAAATCACTCCTTCATTAACCTGATGGTAGCCTTAATTCCAGGATTTGGAAAAGAACGCAGATTGGAAAATATGTTTTTTCTATCGACTTCTGGTACAAATGGTTGAATTCTATTGGAAGCCACATCACAATACAGTTCAATGGCAGGATCTCCCATTGGAAAAGGTTGAAGTACTAGAGATGTTTTATCTGGATGTGATAAAAAAATTCAGACAGCTCTTTGTCGTTCTTCTGATTAATGGCCATTTTCTGGCAGTCAATTCAAAGCGATGTTTCAATGGTTGCAATGTTTATCCAAGAAAGTGATCAGGAACCACATTATCAATTCCTTTCACATGTTGAATATTCGTTGTAAACTGGCTAATATAATTCAAATGGCGCAACTGTCTTGGCGAGAACTAGTCCTCTTTTTGTTTAAAAACGAAAGTAAGTGGCTTGTGCTTGGTAAAGATGATGAGTAGATAACCTTCTACCATATGCCTAAAATATTTAACAGCCATGTATGCAGCTAACAGCTCTCTATCATATACACAGTAATTACGTTGAGATAGTGAAAGCTTTTTCGAATAAAAACCGAGTGGTTACCACTCTTTATCGATTTGTTGGTGCAGAGCAAAGACTGCAATGTCCAAAGCGTCTACCACGATCACTAAACGTGCATTTAAAACTGGATGGTGAGGCAGTGCTACCTCAACCAAGTCATATTTTCATTTTTTAAATGCCGTTACAGCTTCATCAGACCAATCTATCATGGTTTTGTCATTTCTTTTGGTGTTCTTATTATTATATTCAAATTATATTCTTATAAAATAGCTTATGTGTGGGCAGTTCTTGGGATAAATCACCTGCAAAAATTAGTGATTGGAAGAAATCGGGAAAGATCTTTCACCGTAACTGATTGTAGAAAGTTCACAATAACAGTAACTTTGTCTGGGAGTGGAACGATTCCTTCTGCAGTCATTAAATGTACTAGAAATTCTACGAAAGGCTGTCCTAATACACATTTACTAACATTAAAAACTACACCATATTCAGAGAAATGCTGGAAAACTATTTTTAAATGCATCAAGTATTCGTTTCTTGAATACACTAAAACATCGTCAAAATACGGTACACAAAATTCAAAGTCACCCAATACTTAATGAATGAAAAATTGAAGTGTTGCAGCGGCAACTAATGTATCGAATATATATTTTAAATTGAACTCTCTATGTCCGCTCCTTTACATACTTGAACTGATATGCGACACACAAGAGCGAGAAACGATACAAAACAGTGCAGCTATTCACTTACTGTGACGGTATTCTATGACATGGCTTTATTCTATTAAATAGCATTTTCATAACTTTTCAAGTATTAAGTACATTTTTCTGGGAACTAGCGGAATTTTCTCATGGAACACTAGTGGTCCGCGGACTACAACTTTGGCGACCCCTGCTTTAAACGAATTCTAGTTGTGACATTTCCACTACCTATGGAAGTCATAAAAATCTGTGTCATGATCTTTAGGAGAATAAGCCCTTTGCTGAGAAGTTTCTTTGTTCATGGCAAAATTTTATTTCTTTGCATACAAATATATTAATACAACCATGTATATATATAATGTATCTATTGTAATACACAGCTATGTATATATATAATGTATCTATGTATATATATATATATATATAATGAAATAAAAGTGAATTCTGAGTTAAAATTATAAAAAAATTTAAATCACTCTTGTCTTAGTAACTTTAAAAAAATGTACCCTGATATAGTACTTAACAAAATCCGCTTCTAACAAATTTTATATTTTGATTCAAGAGTCCACGAGAAAGTGTCGCTGATCTCCAGAAAAATGTGGCATTTACTTACTCGTCACGTTGAATTATGTTTTAAGGTGCATTGAAACATAATTCAATTCATAACAATACTTGAAAAATTATAAAAATGCTATTTAATAGAATAAAGCCACAGTAAGTGGTACTGCTGTATCTACATTTCTTTTTGTATCGCTCTTCTTATGTTTCTCTCTCCTGTATGTATAACAGCTGAAGTATGTAAAGGTGATCTTTTGGACGTATTGAGTCAGTGGGCATGTTCGACAATGGACATGTTCTTTAATGTTCCATGAACAAGAAATGAAAACGTTTGCATAATATGCAAGACTATACTTATTATTTTTTAATAAACTTACCAAGAAATATACATTTCTTTTTATTTAATTTTTAGGTTCCACGGAACGAATTAATCGATGTCACAAAAAAATCTGTGGTATGTCGATGACCGGTTAGTCTTGTAAGGAATTATATTCGTTAATGGATCACCCACTGTACATATAAAATTTAGAACACTTACATCTTGTTCAATAGTAACAGGATTAGAAAAATATAAATACTTGTACATGCTTTTATTTGCTAAAATCGTTAAATTACTTTATTAAAATTGCTCTTGATGAAAATTTTACGTTCTTTTCATCAATAGCATTAATTTTTATTGATTTTTTCCTCTCGAAGTTGAGGAATTTTTGTTAATTTTTTTAAACTTTTATTTAATAACTTTTGCTGTGTATACTCCAGTGCATTGCCATTTTATTTAAAATGCGCAATATTTTTTTCCATTGTATTAAGTACTAGTCTATCGACACACTTAAGAAACACGACTAACAATGCATTCTTTTGTTGATACTAAGCCCTTTTCATCACTAAGTATTGCTCATATGCATTTTTCTTCAATAAATAATATATTATACAACAAAGAAATGCAATTTTCTATTAATTAGTTGATTCTCGACAATCTAGTCACTCGAATAGATATTTGTCCAACCATTACTGTAATATCTTTTAAACATGTATATAAAACACAGTCCAGGACAGTTTGCATTGGAAACATAGTATTCATGTTGTTGTCGTGGGCCAGCTAGGCTGGCAAATATATGGGGTGCGCACACATAGTATTGATTTCTGCAGAATATATTTGGTCATGTTAAAGGCTAAATTGTACTCTTTTTTCGATATTGCTTAACTGTAAGCACGAAATGAAAAGTGAGCTGATATTTAAATATTTGCTAGGCATTTTCATTTGATTTTCAAATAACTAAAAAAAGTGAATTTTTATTTTTCAATGTTCTGGAAAATCCCAGAACGTTAATGTAGTATCCTTGTCCTGGGATTTTAAACTTGAAAAATGAACAAATGGCATCAATTTTAC